>JAODAL010020687.1:0-68823 GCA_025379985.1 Phyllomedusa bahiana | reverse complement strand
CCATGTGCTACCCCCTCTTTGCCGCTTACCACCTGCTTTTCCCCGCTCCATTTTTCAAAATATAAAAATTTGAAAAAGGTAGGGAAAATATTTTTGGAAAGTCTCTTAAAAAAAGGGAAGGGCAAATCCCCACTATTCCAAACCCCCAATCAAAACAAAATTCGGGATTCAAAAAAAAACTGAAAGGGTGTCTATCCCAAATCTGGATTTGGGCAAAATCCAAAAAACACGTATCTGTTATTTTTTTGGGTATAATAAACGGAAAATTTTTTTGCCCCTTTCCCTTTCACCTGTGGTGAATATAGAATTGCTTTTTTTAAATTTACGTAAAGCTTCGTCAATGAACAATGCTGTGGAAAAAAGCCCAAAAAAACACTAACGGGTTATGTTTTGTATAATAAACGAAAATTTTTTGAAACCTTCAATTCCCCCTGTGGGGGAATAAAAATTTGCTTTTTAAAAGATTTACAAGTTTCCGCGTCAATAACCAATGCGGGGTCCCGAAAATTCAAAAAAAAACGTAACTGTTTATTTTTTGGTATAATAAACGATATTTTTGCCCCTTTTCCCAATTTCCACCTTTTGGTTTAATAAAGAATTGCGTTTTTAAAGATTTACGAAATCTGCTTCAATGAACAATGCGGGAAATGTGCAAAAGTCAAAAAACAGAAACTGTTATTTTTTGGGGGTATAATAAACGATATTTTTTTTTGCACCTTTCAATTCCCCTTTGTGGGAATAAAAATTTGCTGTTTTAAAAGATTTAGGGTGGGATCCCGGCCCGTAAAAGAACGGGGCGGGGGTTGCGCAAAAGTAAAAAAAACACAAACTGTTATTTTTTGGTATAAAAAAAAGATATTTTTTGCACCTTTAAATTTAAACCGTGGGGAATAAAGAATTGCGGTTTTACATTTAGGGTAGATGCTGCGTCAATAAAACAGTGCTGGGGGCGCAAAATTAAAAAAACACAAACCCGGTTTTTTTTTTGGTATAATAAACGATATTTTTGAAACCTTTAAATTTGGCCCCCTGTGGTAAATTTATAGAATTGCTGTTTTAAAGTTTTTTCTAGATGCTGCGCAATAAACCCAAGCGGGGTTTTTTGGGGGGGGGTGAAAAAGGGGTAAAAAAACACGAAAACTTTTATTTTTTTGATATAATAAACGGTTTTTTTTTGCACCTTTCAATTAAACCGGTGATGAATATAAATTTGCGTTTTAAAAATTTACGTAGATGCTCGTAAATGTACAACCGGGGTTGGGGCAAAAGAAAAAAACACGAAACTTTTTATGTTTTGGTATAATAAAGGGATTTTTTTTTCACCTTTCAATTCCCTGGGGTGAATAAAAAATTCCCTTTTTTTAAGATTTACGTAATCCGGGGCGTCAATAAAAACAAGCTTGGTGGGGCAAAAGTCAAAAAATAGGGTTAACTTTTAAATTTTTGATATAAATAAACGGTATTTTTTGCCCCTTTTCAACCCACCTGTGGTAAAATATAGAATTGCTGTTTTAAGATTTACGTAGAGGGCTGCGTCAATGAACAAGCGGGTTTGCGCAAAATAAAAAAAAACACGTAACTGTGATTTTTTCCCGTACATAAAACGTTTATTTGGCAACCCAAACAACCTGTGCTGACCCCAAGATTGCGGGATTGTAATTTAACGCAAGGGGGGATAACAACAGCACAGGTGTAAGGGGAAAAAAGAAAATGAACACCTATCTGAAATGTATACTGAAAAATAAAAGGGGATTTTTTTGAGCTAACAAAGAGACCTGCATTACAAAAATGAGTGTACCCAATTAAGTTCAGTCTGCCCAAATCCAGGAAAATTTCAATAGCAAACTGTTAATAAAAGAATTCCACTAAAATTCCCCCCAAAAAGTTTTGGGTAAAATTTTATCCATGTTTTTTATAAAAAGAGCTGTCTGTGTTCCCCGCCCCCCCCCCCCTCCCCCCGCCGTAAATTTTTACAGCGGTAATCTGCTTTAAAATTTCTCTAGCAACTACTAAAATCTTAAAATCTCAAATCTAACAAATTAAAAAGGACAACAAATAGTAGAGGTTTCCTGTCAAAAAACTAATTTTCGCTGAGTTTTTTGGCCACGGGCAAGCGCGGGTCCTATCCCATGATCCCGGGGGAAGACACTGAGGCTAAAAGGGGAAAGGGCTGTTCTTTTAAAAATAAGGTCATTGATTTTTCCAGCCAATGCAACCAACACATCCCAGTCATACTCGCACACACACTCACCCTGCTCTATTCTGAAATCTGTTTTTGCTGGCCCCAAAATTACAGGAACCGCCAAAAAAGGGCCGATCTTTAGATGATCACAGATTTTAACCTTTAAATTATCGCATGATCGGGGAAATTTTCGATCACCATAAAAACCTTGCCGATTTCAACTTTTCGATAAAAAACGCCAACACTTTTCTTTTACCTCTGGATTAGAGATTATTTTGCAAACGGGGGATCCCTAAACCCTAAACCCAAAGGTCACATTGGTCCAGCAGAAGAAAATTCTAGTTTGTAGGTAGTTTTGGAAGGGTCACTTGCTGCTGAAGTGTATATGTTATGTGTTGTTTTAAAAATGACAAAGGTCTTTTTGGTTGCATGTGTATTTAATAATAACAAAGATATCACTGACACTGAAAATGACATATACTATGTACAACTGCAATAGAGTAGGCCTTCAGAATCATTGACTCTGATGGGTCTAGAGAACCCCAAAGTGAAATAGCTTGTGATCCCTAAATTTTTATCATAAATTGGGTTAAATACAAACAGAAAAAAATTTTGATAAAGAAAAAAAATAAATCAACCGCTTTTCTACTTTGACTAACATTTTATTTTTTTCCCCATTTAAATAATAATGTTTTTTGCATTTTACTCTCATATGTTTTTTTCTTTCCTTTGCCTGCCTTGACCCTTCGCCCTTTTCCACCATGGGGGGCCGCCAAAACGATTCTGTACCCAAAATACATCTTTTGGTTTCAACATCGCCAAGTCACATTAGGAGTAGTGACCTGGGGAACTCCTGACACAGAGAGTCCAAACTGCCTTCTGGCGGGCTCTGGTGAGAACCAGATACCCCTTAGACTCTCCTCTCTGATGTGCCACCACTTGCGGTTGTCCAGTGGATCCACTACCAGTGATACTAACAGTTAGATCCAACCATGGATCTCTCCGTGGTGTCCCTGCTGAATATCCAAAAAAATCATGATGGGTTTTACCCAACATTTTCAACTAATTTCCCACATTTCAACAATTTAAACCGCTGACCACCATGATACACCAACTCCTTGCTGTTCAGCAACTGCCATCACCACCAGCTGCAACTTCTCCAGCTATGTTTTCTGTAGTATCTGTCGGTCCCAAGCTGCACCTCTCCGCCAAATAAGTTTGATGAAAACCGTAAAGCTTGTAGGGGTTGCTATGACTAAGGACGTTGTATCGTCCGAAAAGCGCACTTCTTGCCTGAGTGACCTGTTTCATGAAGGGGTGTTGGTTTAAATTTTCAAACCCAAAAAAAATTATCAAGTTTTTTAGCAATTGGATTCCTGGATAATCGCTTTTTTTGGACTTTGTTTTGACGTTCTTCCCGAACGGGATCCGGGCGTTCCAACTTTTTGAAACCGAAAATGTGGGTGAGCTACAACTTTTCTTGTAATAGGGGTTTAAATACGCATGACTATGCTAGGAACTCAAAATGGCAAACCAGTTTCCCACAGAATGCTCCAAGTTGGCAGTCGTAGTCAGCCTCCTCATCGGAGAAGCTGTGGTATGGGTCATTCCCCTTTTGTACAGGAAAATCAGTGCCCCTCCACACACTACGGGGAAAAAATTTTTCACGTTTTTCGGGGAACCCCAAAATTTTTGTTTCTTGCCTCTAATACGGGAATATTGAGGCCCTTGTCGTCTCATTCTGGAAGAGAATCACAGGCAGAATAAAAGAGCAGCTGGCTGGTTGTGACCTCCCATCATCTCTGCATGACCTCCTCCATCTCGCCACCCGCGAAGATATTTGGTTCACCATGAAACAGAAGGAGCTCTGCCATGAATGCGAACCAGTCACATCATGCCATTTTCCCCGTTTTTCTCCTGCAGTTAAAGGACCTCCACTGTCTACCCCTTTACCTGCTTTGTAGGAACCTATGCAAGTGGATAGAGCCCATCAGATGCTACAAGAACAACTCTGTCATTGTCAGCAAAACCTCTGTCTCTACTGTGCCAGCCTTGAGCACTTCTGCATGGATTGCTTGCAGTGCCCGGCAATCTCCCGCACTAGTTTTGGAAAGCACCCTGGTGTGACAATACCGCTCCTGTCTGCCCCATGCAGTCCAAATCCTGGTCATTTGTGGAGCGTTTTTATATCCAAGGGGGTTAATTAACATGTTGTGCCTTTTTATATTCCAGAAAAAAACACAGGTTTTTTAAACGCCACATAGGGGGAAATTTTTCCGTTCATTTTTTGAGAAAATTTTATATCCATGGGAAAATTAACGTGTTTGTGCTTTTATATTCAGTAAAATACCGTTTTTTTTTTAACGCCACATATAAAAAATTTTTCCGGGTGATTTTAGAGCGCAATTTTTATTCAAGGGGTTAAATTTAAGGGGTGTTTGGCTTTTATATTCAAAAATACACATGTTTTTAAACGCCACATACGGGTACATACTTTCCGGGCATTTCTGGACGAATTTATTTTTCAAGGGTTTTAATTTAAGCGTTTTGGGCTTTTATATTCATAAAGTAAAAAAGGGTGCTTTTTAAATGCCACTACAAGAAAAATTTTTCGGGTCATTTCTGGAGCGCAATTTAATTAAAGGGGTTAATTAAGCGTTTTGTGCTTTAAATTCATAAAATCCCAAGTGTTTTTAAATGCCACAAAAGAGTACTTTTTTTTTCTGGTGTTTCTGGAGCGCATTATATTCAAGGGTTAATTGGGGCGTTTTTGTGTTTTTATATTCATAAAATACACAGTTTTTTCATACACATACGAGAATTTTTTCCGGATTTCTGACGCATTTATATTCGGGGTTAATTAAGCTGTTTTGCTTTTATATTAAGTAAAATACACTGTGTTTTAAAAAGCCACATACGAGTAGTTTTTTTCGGGTCTTTCGGGAGACAATTAATTTTCAACGGTTAATAAAGCTGTCTGGTTTTTATATTCAGTAAAATACACAGTTTTTTTTCTATACCACAAAAGAGTTAATGCCCTGGTGTTTTTCCTGGAGCGCAATTTATATCAAGGGTAAATTAAGCATGTTTATGATTTTATTTCAGAAAAAATACACAGTGTTTTTAAACACCACTATGAGTAAATTTTTCCTGGTAATTTCTGAGCTCAACTTATACCAAGGGTTAATTAAGCCTGTTTGTGCTTTTATTTTCAGGAAAATAACAGTGTTTTTTAAACGTCAATACGAAAATTTTTCCGGGAAAAACTGGGCACAATTTAAAACCAAAGGTTACCCAACCTTTAGTGGTTCATTTTGGAGTCAAAAAACATTTTGAACAAACAGTAGTCAACAGAGAGGGGGCGGCCCGGCAGTGGCACAAACATTCCTGGGCGGGAACAGGTCGCAGCACAGAAAGGGACTTGCAGCGGGAGGACCGGTAGGTCAGAACTGCTGGTGCCCCTTAGGGGGCCGTGTGTTGCCCAGCAACCCAAGGGTTCTGATTGGTTGACCGGGTCATCCATTTCCCCCAATGACACTGACAATCCCAGCCAAGGTCGGTAGGAACCAGACACAACCCTATTTTGGCTGCCGGGGAGGGGGTCAGAGGCCTCCCCGTCCCAACCCCCTCTGTCCAACCGCTCTCTCAGCCAAGTCTAAAAACTATGAGGTCCTGGGCAAAGACCACTATACAGGGGGATGAAAAATTTTCGGGACATCCAGCTACTTGGCACAAGAAGGGGGGCCGACATACCTCTTTTTGCAGTTTTGGGAAATTATGGATGTGGATGGCAGGGGAGGCCCATATTTTCAGGGGTTTGGCCTCTGCATACCAAGACCATTGAGGGGGAAAAGTATGAAATCCAACAAAAAAGATGATGAGTACCAATTGCACTTGGGAGCCGAGTGAAGCAAGGGCTTCATCATCGTCAGGAAAAGGGCTCAGCTTGCGCGTCAGGGAGCGGTGCAGCCAGCAAAAAAGGCGGCAGTGTGCCTGAGTCACAGGTACAGCACCAAACGGAGCAAAATGGCCCTGGGGAGACGACTCTCCCTTTGCAGGTCCAAAAAATGCGGGACAGGGGTTACCGAGGCAGCGGGGTAGTAGTCACTCACTGTGACGTTGGCGCAAAACCACCAAATCAGGGGGGTGTGAGATTTTTTGCTAAGACACCAGGGCCGAACAGGGGAAGTAGAATCTGTTTGGGAGAAAGGGGGGAAACGGGCCAGTGAGCTAACATTTTCACCACAGCCCTGCGCAACACATCAGCGTCACCACACGGTGGCCGGGAAAAAACGTGGCCAGATTGGTGGTCCATCCGCCGCCACACAACAGCACAGCATCGCCCAGTGGCACCAACAAATTTTCACCATCAAGGCTCCACCACCTCTGCAAAGGGGCGTTTCTCTTGCCATCACACCAGAGCCCTGCATGCGTCCAACCAGCTAAAGTGCAAAAGCTGACCGTGGGTTTTGTCCCAATTTTTGGTACTTCATCCTCCCTTTCCATGGTTTAGCCTGCACCGTTCAGAAACAATGGGTTCCACCACCGTGGTGGAGTATCCGTAATTTATTTTTAAAAAAAGGGATACCACCCTTCACAAAAATGTAGAACAGAAGGTGGGCCATCCTTGAGCTTACGTTTTTTTCCAAGGTGCACGCACGCAGTTGGGGGGAGCATAAATACGGTCAGGGACAGTACATGTCCTTTACCCCCACGGGAATGTGCTTCCTGCCCAGGGACACCACCAACTTGGGCAGAAACCCACTTTCCCTCCTTCACGTTTTCAAACTGCCTCCTACACCAATGTCCACCCCTCCTCCCCACTACCACAAACCCCCAGCCTCCACAATACTGCCCATCAACCACATGTGTAGGGCAAACGGTGTCACACAGTTCTACACTACTTGCCTCGGCGAACGAAGTCACACAGGGGAGGGAAATCCCCGCTCAAAACAGCAAGAAACGTGTGTGACTTCTCCCCCCAACTGCAAAACAGAACCCTGGTGACGGCAATGGAGGAACAAGGTTCCACGGCACCAGGGGGGATGGTCCCGCGGGACACGTGCTCAACTGGATTAAAAATTCCTGAAGTCTTCCACCGACTTTAAACATTCTGAAAAAGGCCAGGAAATGTGCATACACTTCATTTTATTTCCCACAAAGCCAAGCGCATCCTCCTCGATTGCAGCGCGAACACCTCCCCCAAAAAACCTGATTTTTCGAGTTTCCCCCGTTAGACCAACTGTTAGATCGACATGTTAGACCAACTGTATGAACAGAGAAAGGCCATTAATGATTTTTGGTGATCCAGGAGGACAGGAGTCCTCAACTGTGGGGAACTTTGATTCACCAGTGGAAGCCAGCGTGACATCTGCCCCTTTGCTGAGGCCCCTTTTAGGAGGCAATGTTTTTGACAGTCGCCGGGCTACGGGGTGAATAAGATTTCCACCCGCTTCTGTCCTAAAAGATGTGAAAAAAACTTCTGGGGGGGGACGGAGACGGGCGACAACTCCCCGGGGCCCCAAAAGTCCGGTGGGGGCGACCTGGAGGAGGGGGAAGGGGATTGGACACAAGCATTTTCTGGGAAAATGAGGGTTTGTCACCCAGTGACAAAGGGGGAGCAGAAGCATTTGGGGAAGGTAGATGGAATGAGGAAGACAAGGCAATGACCCCCAAAACACCATAGCATATACATGGAGATGGAGGCAGGGGGTCCCACAGAGTCACTGCGCACATGGCCGCAGCAGCTGACCTTTCTGGGTAGTGACAGCCGAATAGTCACCATCACAGAGGGATACTTTCTGGCTCCCACCCTCTTAAACCCCACTACCGGGGCCAAAAAGGAGCCTTTTTTCCAGTGCTGAGAGGGAGGGCAAACTCAAAACAAAAGAGAAATCCCCGTATCATTGGGCCGCTGCCTAGTGCACCCTGGTCCATCCTCTCACAGGCTGGACCTGGGGGTTTCCTCAGCGCTCACGTACTACGCCCACGGCTGCTTTGGAAAGGGGTGGAGATAGGAGCATACCAGCCCACACACAACCTAAGTCGGACGCTGATGACACTTCCCCTTCCCCCCGCCTAGTGAGGAGGGCACTCACCGCAGCAGCAGCAGTAGCAGGGCAGGAGCAGACCCGAACCCAAAAGGTGGCCAAATTGGACGAAATCTCCCACCCAGTTAAAATCCCCTGGAGTAGGCAGCCAAACTGATGGTGGCGCAACTTTATGAGTTTTTCGTGGGGAAACTGTGCTGCCCGCCAGTATTTTGGCATCAAGCGGGGATTATTTTTTGGGGGCGGGGCCATCGTTACCCCAAGGGGAACCCCTTGTCCACCGAAATGTGGAGCGCTGACCTTTGCAAGATGAATCGGGGTGGGTCGCCAATTTCAAAAACACCAATGCCCTTTGGCTCAACAAAAATCAGCCATACACCCCAAGAAAAATTTTTGAAAATCTTGATTCAAAATACCTCCTCACCACTATTCTGAGCCGCCCCCCCTGAGCCCACTTTTTCGCCCGTTGCTCCATCTGCCTACCAGGGCTGGTAATTGCCACCCACCTCCACACTCTTCATTTTTCCACCTAGACCCATGCTGCTGCGCTGCGTTGTGGGGTCGAACCCCACACTCTGTCATTTTGCCACTCATGGGCCACTCCGTTTTGTGCCACCCCAACTCGGCATTGTGCCACTCTATGACCCCATGCTGCGCGCTGCTTTTGCCGTGACCTCCACATTGTCATTTTTCACTCTGTGGGATAACCCCCCTTTGTAAAAACCTCCAGAATGTCAATGTGCCACTCTATGACCTCATGCTGCTGCTGTTGCTGCTGCCGTGACCGCTGTCTCACTGGAACACCCTGTGGTTTCCTAATGCTGTTTCCACCCTCACCACTCTATGACATTGCCACTATGTCAGAAGGAATGGGAAGGAGCAGGATTGTCTAGCCAAAAGTAGGAGTGGATACAGAAAACAGAAGACATGCAAATATCCCACTTACTGGTCATCTCTGTTTTGGATCAACTCCTGTTTGGTTTTGGCTCCAGCAATACTGATGGATTATTGACTGATTGAAAGCAGACACTGACAGATGAAAGGAAGGGCAAAATGATCAGAGATGTCAACGCAAAATTACTGCCGACACCCTCTCCACTCATTCGGGGGGGCCTCTACATTTATAAGCTTTTAACAGAACAGGTTCTGTCATATTTTTTGATGGTTTAAAGCTCTAGCCTAATGGAGTGACCCCTGCTGTGACGCCCCCTTACTGTGCTGAGACCTGTGCCTGCTCCAATAACCTACTTCTGTGTTCTTTGACACTATCGTAGGATCTTAGCCCTCAGCTTGTTTTTTTCCAGCTGGCTCTGCCATGACTTTATCAGACTGCTTTCCCGCTTCAGTTTTTTGGTCAGTTTTGCCCCCGTAAGTGCCCAGGGAATTTTAGAGTGAAGCGATTCTAAGAGCGGCGGCAGTCATCTGCGTGTCATACTAAAACACAGCATTGAATGAAGACCAAACCCAGCTCCCTCTACATATTTGAGCATGGCACTATGTTCTACAGCACCCTACAGGCTCTCTGGAGCCAGGAAATAGCTGTTTTTTTAATGCAATTCATCACAAATTAGTTAATGGGCGGTGGGTTCACTTAATGTAACTTAGCCTAGGAACTGACTCGGTAGTAACCATTGTGTAGTTTCCTGGTAATTAAAAACACAAATGTCAAATGGGAGGAATGCTGGTATCAGGGGAAAACAAAATAAAAAATAGGGCTATACACGAATAATAGCTATAGGTCACATATCCATATTGTTGTTATCTATGTATTTTTTTGTAGCTTACATTTAATTCAGTAGATTGTAATAGCAGACACGTTGCATTGTATGTAGAATTTTGCCTTTGTTATGATTTTTTTATTTTTTTTAAATGTGTACCAATAAGTTGTTAAACACATATTTGAGAATCATCAACACCTTCCTGCATGTGTGAGTGAACATAAATTTAAAGAAAAAATGCTTTTTTCTACACAATGAACATACACTTTTTTCAGCTAATGAATATACCCTTTTCATTTATGTGAAGCCTATGGTTGAACCTGATTCTCTTACACTTTTGAACAAAATATGTTTTTCTCTTTATGCAGTTGACTTACACATAGTTATGCAGATGGTGACAGCAGGGAATGTCTTTTCAAATGAATAGCTCAATTGAATAATATTCATCTGAGGAATGTCACATTTTGTTTATTCTTTTTGACAAATTAGTATTTTAGCAAATGTTAGCAAAAAGATAAATAGACAGACAGATAGACAGATAGATAGATAGAGATAGATAGATAGATAGATAGATAGATAGATAGATAGATAGTGGGAAATATGTATGAAAAAGATTGATAATTCAGTAGAAATGCTGTTATATTACAAAAATAGACAAATACATATATTTGTAGAAAGATAGTTATGGCAGAATAAGAGAACACATGCTCCATTTAGTCTGCCCTGATTTTCCCCTACCTAATTTCAGACTGTTTTCTTTTGTTCTTGTATTTAGTTTTAAGTTAAAATCATTTGCCTTCGAGATGGATTTTATCTCATGAGCCACTGATCAAAATTGATTACCATCCATACTCCAAAGCCAACAAAAAACCTCAAATTCAGATAAATATGTTTCTACTGCAAAATACCTGCACTGATGCCCAATTTGGAGAATATTAGCAGATTTACCCTAAGGTGCACTCTAGACCAGAAGCTGGGATCTTGATTGCCACTACTGAGCTTCCGCAACATGTGTTTTTTTTTTCCTTATTAAAACAAGACACTGTTACATATTATTTTTGTCTTAGCTGTTTTTATTTTCTGATTGTAGATTTCTCAATTCCATTGTCTGTTATATGATTGTGGGGGCAGCTTTCTTGGCTGCACTGCTTTTAGTAACATTTAGAGAGATCCTTTACAGAAGCTTCATGGACATAGGAACAGGATCAGTCTCATTGACTTCTATAGGAGAGTTTTCTAGACATGATCTGTGACCTGGGAAGAAGTCAGTGTGCAGGGAGGGCGAGAAGGGGAGCTGTGACCATCTCCCATTGTGACTGTTTGATTTTGTGTAATTTATACATATTGGATTCACCTTTCACTATGATCAGGCTTGTACTGATCATGAGCAGACTACTGAAAATCTTTCTGTACAGAACAGGAAGTGTCAGACTATTATTAGACCTACTGGCCAAAGTGAAAACTGCAAGACTTAAGAATTTTTTTTAAATATTGTAAGTGATATGGAAAATAAAAAATAAACACGACCAAAAATTCTTAAAAAATGTGTTAAATAAAAAAACGTGTGTTAAACAATGTCATTTTTAGATGACACATTCCCTTTAAAGGTGTTTTGCCACAAAGCAAAATTCCTTTCTGAGGCTGACTCATAGCCCCCTATGAGCCAACTTCTGTAAATGGGGAAATGGCTGCGCTTGAATTGTTCTATCTGTTCTTTTCTATGGCAGTTCTAAGTGCTAAGCGCACTCGGCTACATTTGGAACTCCCATACACATTAATGAAGAGCAGCCATCTCCCCATTCACTGAAGCTGGCTCATAGCGAGCTGCGAGCCAGCCTCAAAAATAAATTTTGCTTAATGTGAAAACCCCTTTAAAAAAAATTTGAAGAGTTCAAATAGATTAGTGACACCTCATTTGTGAATGAAAGGGCTGCAGCCTCAATTAAGGTCTAACATAAGACCTCAGCCTTTTGCAGTCTATTATGTACCTGAAGCTCATAACCAAGATTTAGCTACCATACAATGTCATTGTTGCAAATGATACAGAAGAACAGCAGTCCTGCTCTACATACATACAGTAATTTATCAAACTTTAAGCATCAAATCTACAGCAAAATATACAAAACACAGCCCTCATTTTTGTAATAGAGTTGATACTTAGAGCACCCATGATTTATCCTATTTACTGCCTATCATGACTAAAGTCAATTTCTGAAAGTTTTAGTGCATGCTTTATTTCACTTGTGTGAAAATAAATTATCTGCATAATTCTTCATCCAAATCTGGAGTGCCGTAGATTATGTTGCAACCCCAATCAGTAACACCCAGCTGACTGCTGAAATTCAGTGATGCATTTCTAGACCGACAAACAGAACAAGAGTACAACACAGGTTTATAAGAGGAAATGCAGAATTTTATTTTACATGGAACACAAGTAGTGTTGAGCGATTTTTATCGACAAAGTTGAAATCGGCAAGGTTTTTATGGTGATCGAAATTTCCAGATCATGCGATAATTAAGGTTAAAATCTGAGCATCATCTATTAAGATCGCGCCTTTTTCGGCGCTTCCTGTAATTTTGGCGGCCAGCAAATCAGAATTACAGAATAGAGCAGGGTGAGATGTGTGTGCGACGTCATGACTGGGATGTGTATGGTTTGCGATTGGCTGGAAAAATCACATGACCTCGTTTTTACATAGAACAGCGTTTCCTGTTTCAGCCTCAGTGTCTCTCAGCGTCTCATAGGGATAAAGGGCCTGCGCTTGCCTGTGGCCAAACAGCTCAGCGAAATTAGTATATTTCTGCACAGAGAAACCTCTACTATTAGCTGTGATCCTTCCAATTTAGTTAAATTAGAGATTTGAAGATTTTATGTAGTTAGCCAGAGAATTTTAAAGCAGCATCTACCGCTGTAAATTCACGGCGGGGGGAGGGGGGGGGGGGCCCCGCGGGCGAACACAGACAAGCCTTTATAAAAAACCCTGGATAAAGTTCACCAAGATTAGTGTAACTTTTTTGGGGAAAAATCTTTTTTTTAAACATTTGCTATTGAAAATATTTCCGGGAAATTTTGGGCATCTGAACTTAATTGGATACACTCTTTCTAGTAATGCAGTCTCTTTTTAGGTGCAAAACTCCACTTTTATTATCATATACATTCAGTGGGGTGTTCTTTTTAAATTTTAAAACCCCTTTACCCGGGTATTTGATATATCCCCCTTGCAGTTAAATTAAATCCAGCAATTTTGTAGTCAGCAAGGTTGTTTTTCCCCAAAAACCTTTTTAAAATTCGTAGAAAAAAACATCCCTTACGTTTTTTTTTGACTTTTGCCACCCAGCTTTGTTCTTTTGACGCGCATCCACGAAATCTTTAAAAGAAATTCTATATTCACCACGGGGTGAATTGAAAGGTAAAAAAACCGGTATTATACGAAAAATAACGATACAGACATAACAGACCCTTTTCCCCCTTTTTTTAACGGGGGGTCAGACGGGGTTTAATGGTCAACTGGGGGTCCAGGACAGGTATAGTCAATTTCCGGGAAAACAAAAAGGTGATTTAAAAAGACTCCTTTTTGGGATTTTTTAAAAATCGGGGGGTCATGCGGTTTGGGGCTCATCTGCTTCCGGACGGGGATATTCAATGTCCGTTTAAATAACATGGGTTTTCAAATCATACTGCCTTCGGGCACTTTTAATTTGGGGGTATGCGGTTTAAGGGTCCTGTGGTACAAACAGGAAGTGAATGGTTTTGGCTTTTTTTTTGACTTTTTAAACCAATGTTTTTGCCTAAAATTACAGTCCCCTTTGACGTTGGGGGTTAATTTCAGCTTCCCGCCCTTTTTTTTTGGTATAATAAGAAGGGTTGTTGCTCTCCCCTAACTATAATGGTAATGCTTCCAAAACGTCTCACTACGAAAAACCTTATCGATAGGGGCCGCCTATCGACTAACGATGATCTCGAAGCCAACCCAAAACCTCAAAACTAAACACAAAAGGGTTTAGTTTAAAAAGATATACAGGGAAAATTATAGCCCCCTTTAAAGAACAGATAAAAACTTCATAGGAAGAAATCTTATCCTTTTATTACATCTCCACAGTCACATCTCCACAGGGTAGTGCACAATCATTTACAAACCTTTAAACCATGTCAAAAAGTCTTTTCAATTCCTAACATTAGTGATTACTGTTGATTAATGCTTCCAAACAAAACTGATTACACACATTACACACAACAAATGTCTACTCAGCTTTAACAATTTCTTGTTACCAGTCACAAGCCTCACAGTCTTATAGCTATAAAGCAATATCTGCTTATAAATAATAAATAAATGCTTAGTTAATATTATTTGGGTTTTAAAAACCTTATAAAAAAAGAAAGCTTCTTTTCTCTTGAACCTTACTTAATGCATTAACCCTTAAGCCCCAGACCTCAAAAGTACTTAATGACTAGCACATTTGTTTTTAGTTTTTACCTCCTTGAGTTTCAACAGTCATAGCTTTTTTTTTAATTTCTTCAATGACGCAATTGTATGATGCCTTGTTTTATGCGGAAGAAGTTGTACCTTTTGGGGGCATAGTTTGAGTCCACATATAAATTATTGCAGAATTTTTTATAAATATTTTATTTTTTTATTTTTTATTTTTTTAAAATATTTTTGAACACCATTCCCATTTAACACTAAATATCTTATTAGATTAATTGTGCAGGTTATTACGGTCATGTGGATCCTAATTTGTGTACTTTTTTTTTTTTTTTTTTGTGCAGTGGAGGCACAATCATTTTTCATTAAATTTTTATTTTTATCTTATTACCGTATATACTTGAGTATAAGCTGACTCGAGTATAAGCCGAGGCACCTACGTTTGCCACAAAAACCGGGAAAGCTTATTGACTCGAGTATAAGCCTAGGGTGGAAAACGCAGAGGCTACTGGGGAATTTAAAAATAAAAATAGATACCAATAAAATTACATAGGCAGTTTAATGTCCCCCATAGGCAGATATTAGGCAGTTTAATGTCCCCCCATAGGCAGTTTAATGTTCCCCATAGGCAGTATAGGCAGTTTAATGTCCCCCCATAGGCAGATATTATGGCAGTTTAATGTCCCCCCTAGGCAGATATAGGCTGGTATAGGCAGTATAATGTTAACCAAAGGCAGGTTCTAGGCATGTATATGCAGTTTAATGTCCCCCATAGGTTGGTATAGGCAGCTATATGTCCCCCTAGGCAGGCTATAGGCAGGTAATTGCCCCCATAGGCAGGGTATAGGCAGGTAAAGGTCCCCCTAGCAGGTACGGGCAGGCTATAGGCAGGTACGGGCAGGCTATAGGAAGGTAAGTGCACGAATAGGCAGGGTATAGGCAGGTATAGGCAGGCTATAGGTCCCCCTAGCAGGTATAGGCAGGCTATAGGCAAGCATAGGTATGGTTTTAAAACAAAAAAAAAACACTTACCTGGCTCCCCGCTGCTCCGTCTCCCTCGCCGTTCCGCCTCCTCGCTGTCCGGCCTCCCGCGCGCTCTTCTCGGCACAGGCGGGTGATGTCATCAGGCCGCGCACGCAGCGTGATGACACACGCTGCCTGTGCCGGAAACACCGGACGGCCTCAAGTTTGCGGCCGCCCGGAGTCCACTGCGGAGCACGGAGCTCTCGCTCTCTGCTCCGCAGTGATATCTCTTCACTTGTATGCGCTCCGGAGGAGCCGCATATAGGTGAAGGGATCGCTGACAGCGCCCGGACCATAGCAGCGTCCTGACACTGTGCGCTCACTCGGCCTTCAGTTATATGCGCTCCCTGAGGAGTCGCATATTGCTGAAGCGTCCCTGTCGGCATTCGGGCCATCGCAGCGCCCGAGCGCCGACAGTGACTCAAGTATAAGCCGAGGGAGGATTTTTCAGCACATTTTTGGGCAGAAAAACTCGGCTTATACTCGTGTATATAAGGTATTTATTCATTTTATTTTTTTACATTATTCATATATGCTAATACATTACACTCTGTGTCAGTGTGACACAGGCAGCAGTCAAAGCAGCACCCAGTCTGCCCTGACTGTAGGCTTGTTATACCGACTGCCTTGGTGCTACCCTAGGTCCCCAGTGCTGACTGTACAGATGTTCGCTGCTCTATTAGGTCAGCAAGAGTCTCAATCATCCGATGGAGTAGGGGAATTCCCTTTGATAATGCTGTGATCACTGACCGCGGCAATCAGAAGGTTTCCTCCACCTCACGGCACTTGTATTGACTGCTCTAGGAACAGGACTGTTAAGTACAGAGCTCGGATCCGCAAAAAATCCTCTTCTGCAGTGACACTAATAGACATCACTGCAGAATAACGATGTGCAATGCCCGCAGTCAAAAGACGGTGATCAATCATTAAGGGGTTAAAGATACACCTATTTATGGCCTAAGAAACATTTTTCTACATATGCACAATAAAAACATTTTAAGAAAATAATTTCTGTTTATGTTGTCATATTTCAAGAGCTATTACCAAGAGACATTTTTTTTTCCACCTTTGTAAGTATATGACTACATGGTAGGGTTTTTCAGTCAGACTTTGGATTTTGGATTAGTAAACTGTCAAAATCTGATGTAAAACCATCCCCATAGACCTTAATAGAAAATTCAAGCTGTAGTCAACACAGGTCAGACTTTCTGAGGTCTGGTTTCAAAGCCACTGTTTTTGTTAAAAAGAATTGGAACCTGTTAAATAATCCACTCTTTTTCAGTAGGAAAATGCAAGAAAATGTACTATTCATGTCAATTGGGGAGGCTAAAAACTGACCTTAAAACTATTTGCACATTTTTTTGGCATGGAATTTTGCACAGTTTTCTCACAAAAGTGAGTAGACCCCACATTTTTATAACTGTTGTATTATATCTTTTCATTAGACAACACTGAAGATATGACACTTTGATACATTGTAGCTAGCTTACAGCTTGCACAACAGTGTAAATTTGGTGTTCCCTCAAAATAACTCGAAACACGGTCATCAATGACTAAACTGCTGACTAGTGTTGAGCGATTACGTTGGCTATCGACATCGGGCGATAGTGATAGTTCGGCCACCTCGATATGGTTTTTCGATAGTGAGCAGTCGATATGAGCGGGATGGACCATTAAACTCTATGGGAGAGCAACAACACCTTTCAATTCTTACACCAAACAGGGCTTGGAGAAGCTGGAAATTAACAGCCACAACAGTCAATGGATACCTGCTACATCTTAGGTACAAACACTTAGGTATAAAAGCCACAGAAAAAAAAGTCACCACACCATTCACTATCCCTGTCTTGTACCCGCATGCCCTTAAACCTGCCTCACCTCCACAAATTAAAAAACCAGTGCCAGAAGGCCAGTTATTATTTGAAACATCATTTTTACTTCGAAAGCTGTACATTGAATATCCCTGTCTGGAACGCAGCATGAGCCCAAACATTTCAGACCCCCACCATTAAAAGTGCCGGAAAAAAAAGGAGTCTTTCAACATATTTTTAGTTTCATGGAAATAGACTATCCCTGTCCTGGGCCCCACATGAGCCCCAAACCTGCATGACCCCAGATTAAAAATTGCCGGGGAAAAAAGGAGTCTTTTTCAACCACCTTTTTAGTTGAAGCTGGACATTGACAAACATGTACCTGGTCCGCAGCATGACCTTTAAACCGGTCTGGACCAACAGATTAAAAAGTGCGGAAAAGAAAATGGGTCTTTCAACCACCTTTTTAGTTAAACTGGACATTGACTATACTGGTCCTGGACCGCAGAATGCATTAAACCTGTTCTGACCCCAGTTTAAAAAGTGCCGGGAAATGGAGTCTTTGACCACCATTTTTAGTTGAACTGGACACTAACTATATCTGTCCTGATAACCGCAGAATGGACCATTAAACCTGTCAGACCCCACAGATTAAAAGTGCGGAAATGTTTAGTCTTTCAACCACCATTTTAGTTGAACTGGACATTGACAAACCCTGTCCTGGACCACAGCATGGACCCTTAAACGGTCTGACCCACAGATTAAAACGTGCCGTAAAAAGGAGTCTTTCAACACCATTTTTAGGATGAACTGGACATTGACTATACCTGTCCTGTGACCGCAGTATGACCATTAATCCTGTCTGACCCCAGATTAAAAAGTGCCGGAAAAAAAAAGGAGTCTTTCAACACCATTTTTGTTTGAAGAACTGGGACATATACTGTCCCTTGTTCCTGGGCCACAGTTATGACCATTAAACCTGACTGTCCCCTAGATTAAAAAGTGCGGAAAAAGGAGTCTTTTCAACCTACCATTTAAGTTGAATGCACATATACTGTCCACTGGTCCTGGGCCACAGTATGACCTTTAAACCTTTCTGCCCCCAGATTAAAAAAGTGCCGGAAAAGGGGAAGTCTTTTTCAACCACCGTTTTAGTTGAACTGGACATTGCACCTTACCTGTCCTGTGCACTGCATGACCCAGGGCCGGAGTTACAGTGTGTGCGGTGAAGAGCCCAGGCTGGCGTCAGTTCATCTATTAACACGCAGTTTAATATGCCCTTGATGAGCAGCAACAAAAACTGTCGTGCTGAAGCCAGGGAGCGGAAAGCGGAAGTGTGAGAACTCCAGCTTCCTCAGCACCAGTCAAGACCTGGTAGCTGCTTGCCCTCCGTATGAGGTGCGGGCCAATTTGAGCATCACATGGAAAATACTGGTGGTTAACGCTCCTGTTCCACCCAGGTGCCTTTTTCTTGGCATTTCTTTTTCTAATTTTACTCAACGTGCTGGAGGATAAAGTCTCTGTACTTTGTTCTCTGTTAAATTCAGAGGAATTTTTTTACCAGCTATTTTGTACATGGCAAGTTTTTTAGTAGTTTAATTCTAGAGAACACATCTTTAAAAAGGATGGAATCCACATGTCTTTGTTTCTCTTTTTTTAATTGTATTAAAGTGGGTTGTCTCAATAGGGATTGTTAGCTATGTTAAAGATCTTACAAAAAACAAGTTCATTTTGCAATATGTGTCCATTAACAGTGTCCTACCTATTCCTGTTTCTGACAGCACCATCAACCTTGAGCCACTTTGACAATTGTGGAAGAAAAAATGTCTGTTAGAAACAACATTTTTTTATAATAGGACCTTTTAGTTAGTGCATTTCAAAGCAAAATGCCCCAAAAATTCAAAGCATGCCCCTTGAGCCATTTGGACAATTTTTGAAGAAAAAATGTCTGTTAGAAACAACATTTTTTTTTTATAATATAAAAATGAAAAAAGCTCCCTTTTGGGTTAAAATTTTGGGTATATGGACTGCATTTCAAAGCAGCTTGACCAAAAAAAATTTAAAATGGACTTCTCAGCCACTGTTAAAAATTGTGAGGGAGAAAATGCCACTTAGAAGCCACATTTTGTTCAAAGGCCCATGATTATTGCTGTATCTCACAGCTACATGACCCAAAAAATTAAAAAATATGACTTCTCGCCACTATTAAAAATTGTGAGGGAGAAATGCCACTTAAAAGCCACATTTCTGTTCCAAAGGACCATAATTTATAGCTGTATCTCACAGCAACATGACCTAAAAAAACCATTTGACAATGCGAAAAACTTCTTAAGTTTAAGTGAGTTAAATGGAATTAGGTGTTGTCATAAACCTTGCTGTCTTTTACAGTCTTCCTCAAGCAAAACCCCGCAAAATGAACTGTTGGGAAAAGAGAATAAAAAAATTTCAGTTTAAAAAATGATCCCTTTTAAAAAAAATTTTCAAGAGGACCATTTCTGTTTGAGAGGAATGTGAAGTAGACCGGGCAACTAATCGGTGACCTCGGCAATTGGGGGCCACAACATCATCAGAGACCCAATGCCTGATTCATCTTGATGAAAGTCAAACGATCCACTTATCTGTGGAAAGCCGGATGCGTTTGTCTGTAATGACTCCTCCAGTGTGCTGAAGGTCCGCTCAGATATGACCTGGCTGCTGGGCAGCACAACACCTGTTTGGCGTGACGAGCCGGCTGGGGCCCATTCGTCCATTTTTGGATACCCAGAAGTCTATTGGGTCCGGAAACACCCAAAAAACATCGGTGTTGAGACGCAGATAGTCGTGCACCTTTGATCTTAAGCTGATCTCTGTGGGGTTGGATGTGTGCCCTGCATTGCATGCGTTGGTGAGGTGGTAAACAAAGAATTGCCAGAGGTCACCCATTAGGCTTCTGACCACCTTGCCTGCTGCTGCCGCTAGCCTACTTGGCACTCTACTGCTGTCACGTCGCTGATTTGTTCCACCGTACATTTGGGGAACGTGAAGCAGACGCAACAGATGTCTCAGTGATCAATCAGCAAGGTCTCCATTTCCTGCATTTTACTCTCTATTTGGGTGGGTGGAAGGAAAGTGCTGATTTTTGTTTTGTACCGGGGATCCGGGGACTGTTGTTCATTTTGATGGCCTTAATGCGAGGATCATGTTGGAGGAAATGGAGCATCCAAGCACTCATGTGAGAGAGGGAGGCTTGATTTCCCAACCCTTGGGGGGTCGAGGGGCACTAGCAAACTGGATCTTCCTCATTTTCCTCCTCGCCTCAAATTCGCGCCAACCTCTTTCCAAGGAAGGGACGTCGGTAACATCGGTGTCTAGGAATTCCTCCCTCCTCCTCTCCTTCCTCCGGCACAGCTTCAACACAGCCCTGACTTGCCTGAGATTTATGCACCCTGAGAGGCTGATGCGCCACCTTGCACTAGCTCTGGACCCGAACACTGCCTAATGAAGACCGATGAAAATTTTGAAACTGTCGGGCCTTGTGGAATTTGACGGAGAGAAGGCTCCGGGGTCCGCATCTGTGTTTCCCTTTCTCTCCTCCGTCGCTGGCGGGACCTGTTTTTTCAGAGTGTCCAACGATGTTCCAGAACTAAAATCACCACAATGCTCATGCTGACAAGGGCATTGTCCGCACTGACATTTTGGTGGCTTCTTCAAAACTGGCAAGGATGGTGCAGAGCTCTTTCCCCCTGCCTCCACTCTTGGTGGCTCAACACCCCCAGGTCCGCACCGCTGCTTGTCAGGCCATGTGTCACTTCGTACTGCGTAATGGCATTGCGCTGTGCCCCCAATCGTGGAGTATGTGGAGGGTGGAAATTTCAGGTGTTGCCACGTCCCAAAAATGAGACGGTTGAGGGGAGGGCCGGCGACGCTGCAACGCAGCCAGGCGGGAGAAGCAGGGTGCGAACGGGGAAGTGCGAACTTAGACTTCGAGCCTTCCTCAGCAGGCAGTCCAGACCCGGGTAGCTCTTTAGAAATTCTTCTGTGACGTAAGAGTTCATCGACTTGTGCCAGGCAGGGGATGGGATTGTGCTCCAGCCTATACTGATTTAAGATAAGGCGGCCAGCAGATTTACGCCCCGCCCGTGTTATCACACAACACATTGCCTGGCAATGGTTTCTTGGCACCAGCCAGCGATCGGTCTCGTTGCGAGAGAGCCGTCCACAGCTCCTCGACCTGTGTACGTGGACGGTCTCCGAAGACAGATTAATTTCAACTTGGCCTGGTTTCTGGGCACGTTGATGCCACCAGAGGACCTTGGGGGGAAGAACCCTCCCCCCCCCACCCCCCCCCCCCCCCCCCCCCCCCCCCCCCCACTGCCACCTTCTCCTGCGTTTTGAAGAGCTGTGCGCCGAGCCTGAGAGCTCAGCGTTACCCAGAGACCATCCACCAGCTGCACCCAAGTGAGCTGTCACAGCGAACTATAGCGCCTTGGCCGTGCTTTACTAATCATGTGTCGGTGGTCAGATGGACTTTTCCTGGCCACAGATTGCAGACAACGCAGCATTGAATTTTAGATGACACGGGCTGGCCAGGGCAGGGATGGTCTTTTTGCCAATGAGAATGCCATGCTAGGCATCTGGGTACTTGGGGCAGCAAGAACGCGGACCATCACGTGGCGGGAAACCCATCTGTGTCCACCAGCGGAAGGCAACATTTCAAGGCCTAAGCTGGCAATGCCGACATCAGCTTTTGGCTTGTTGGGGATGGTTGGGGGTTAGGTGTTTCTTCTGCTCCCTAACCTGGAAGACAGAAGGCTGGCTGGTAGACTGGCCGCGGTACGGCGTGCCGGTCGTCAAAAATGGCCGGGAGGAGAAGGGGTAGGATGCGAGTCTCTGTGGTGCTGGTGCGTACTCGGGCGAGGTGGAGCTGAAGCGGAGGCTGATCCCTTAAGATCATGACTCTGAGAGACATGGGAGCTGAGGAACGCTTGAGGGTGAGACGGAGGGAGGAGGAGACAGAGGGTGTGACAGTGGTTGGTAGTCCGCTGTCACGTCTGGCCTTTTGTTGGCCAAGTGTTGCCTCCCATTTTCAAACTTCATGCTTTCGCTGGCATGGTGACTAGACATGTTGGGTGGTGGTTTTAACCAATTAAGGTTCTCTGTCTCTACTTATGACGTTTACGCAAAGGCGGCATATGAACATCGTCTGGGTGGAATCAGAGGCTTGGATCAAAGAAAGTCCCAGGCTTGAGAGTTCCTGGACCTTTTTGGACGGCGAATAAATGAGGAGCGGGGTTTGCGCTGAACTGTGCTGACGAATCATATCAGCGGACTTCTTGCGACCGCTCCTCTCCCGTGTTTGAGGCGGACCGTTACTGACAATACCCCTGGTCTTCTTCCTCGTTCAGTGTGAAGCGCTCGTAAGCAAATTCTGCTGAAAAGACCACTTATGGGATCCGCAATGTCGTATCATTCATCATCAACAAGGTAGACTTCGTATGTCCTGACATTCTGCATCCAGGAGCTGCGGCTAACAGCAAGAGGGACTGCAAGGCGTTGCGACTGCCTAGGATTTGTTGGTGCCGATTGAGCGGCTTCCTTCGACTCCTCTGATGGCATCAGTAAACTGGGCGTGCTCCGAGCAGAAGAAAATCATCCTCTTTGGCCTCTTGATCTGTTTAACATGCCTTCTGACCCCAACGCATTTTGTCATCAAAGAGGTCTTCAGAAAATGGATTATCTCACAGTGGTGGGTACACGAGTTGACATTTTGGGCTGCTCAGTGTTGGAAGATGCTGGTGATGTGATGTCGAATTTTGTGGCCGTGACTGGGAGGGACGAGGAGGGGAAGGACTGCTGGGTTGCAGGGTTGGCATTAACACTGAAAAAGGGACAGGAATTGGAGACGTGTTCGATACTGAGATTCACAGTCCTGACCCAGCGATGACAGGCCTGATGGGTCCTGCAACTGGATGATCGCTGGCGATGCGTTGTTGTCGCTGCACTGAAGGGCACCTTCTCTCGTACTCTACCTCCATGTCTACACCCCTCTTTGCTCGCTCTACCAGCCTGAATTTCGCTCCATGTCAGAAATATACAAATTTGAGAGTATCGGAAGAGTTTTGGAAAGTCTTCTTATATTAAAGACGGCAAAATCACAAGCTATTAAAAAAACCCTCAAATCAAAAAAAAAATTTGCGGGATTCAAATTAACTGCAAAGTAATCTATCAGCAAATGGCCTCCCCAAAGTGAAAAAAACCGTATCTGAAATTTTTTGGGATAAAAAAAAGGTTTTTTTTGGGCCCCTATCAATTCACCTGGGTTTTAAAAAAATTGCGATTCAATTTAATGCAAGGTGCCAAATAACAACTGTAGGCAAAAGAAAAAAACCGTATCTGTAATGTATTCGGATAATAAAAGGTATTTTTTGGCACCATAAATTTTCACCTGTGGTAACACCCAATTGCTGGATTAAAATTTTAACTGCAAGGGGCTTATCAAAAATCTGGATGGGCAAAATGCAAAAAACATTATCTTAATGTTTTTCGATAATAAAAGGTTTTTTTTGGCACCTACAATTCCCCTGGGGGTGACAAAAAAATTGCGTATTAAATTTAAATTAAAAAGTGTCAAACAAAGCTGGGTGCCAAAGAAAAAAAAACCGTATCTGAAATGTATTCGATAAAAAAAGGTTTTTTTTGGCACCTATCAATTTTCCCCTGGGGAAATAAAAAATTGCGAACCAATTTTAAATGCAAGGGGTCCCAAAACGCTGGGCAAAAGTCAAAAACACGTTCTGTAATGTTTGGGATAATAAAAGTATTTTTTGGGGCCCCTTACCCAATTCCCCGGGGGGGTAAAACACAATTGCTGGTTTAAAATTTTTTAACTGAAGGTGGCCTATAAACAAATCGGGACGGGGCAAAAGTCAAAAAACACTATTGTAAGTTTTTTTCGGATAAAAAAAGGTTTTTTTGGCACCTAAAATTCCCCTGTGTGACTAAAATTGCTTTTTTAAATTTAATGAAAAATTTCTATAACAAAGCTTTCCCCCAAAGTAAAAAACACGTATCTGAAATGTATTCGGAAATAAAAAGGGTTTTTTTTGGCACCTATCAATTCACCTGGGGGGAAAAAAAAATCGATTAAAATTTAATGCAAGGTCCTCAATGCCAAATTGGCCCAAAGTCAAAAAACACTATCTGTAATGTATTCGGAAAATTTAAAAGGGTATTTTTTGGCACCATCAATTCACCTGGGGTAACTAAAATTGCGAATTAAAAATTTAAGAAAGGGTGTCTATAAAAACGGGAGGGGCAAAAGGAAAAAAAACCTTACGTAATGTTTCGGGATAAAAAAAGGTTTTTTTTGGCACCTAAAATTCCCCTTGGTACTACAAAATTGTGATTCAAATTTAACGGGGTTTTTGTCTATCAACAAACTGGGGGCCCCAAAGTGAAAAAAACCTATCTGAAATGTATTCGGATAAAAAAAGGAATTTTTGGCACCTATCAATTCACCTGTGGTGACTAAAAATTTGCAGTATTCACATTTAAGTGCAAGGTGCCCTCAATGAACAAAGCTGTAGTGCCGCCAAAGTCAAAGACCACGTACTGAAATTTATTCGGATATGACAAAGTATTTTTTGCACCTATCAACCTGTGCTCGCTTGCTGGATTCTAATTTAAGTACAAGGTGGATATATCAACAAAGGGTGAATGGCAAAATGAAAATGAACACCTATCTGAAATGTATACTATAATAAAAGTGGAGTCTTGCAATCTAACAAAGAGACCTTCAGGTTACATAAAATGGAAGAAGTGTATCCTATAAGTTCAGGCTCCCAATATCCATGGAAATATTTCAATAGAAACTGTTAATTAATAACGCTATTCAATGTCTACACTAAGTCTTGGTGAACTTTATCCATTATTCTTAATAGAGCTGGTCTGTGTTCCCCGCGGCCCCCCCCTCCGCTCCCCCTCCCCCCCCCCCCCCCCCCCCGTGAATTTACAGCGGTAGTTGCTCCTTTAAATTTACTCTACCTAACTATATAAAATCTTCCCAATCTCTATCTAACTACATTGTAAGGAACACAGCTAATAGTAGAAGGTTTCTCTGTGAAGAAATAGAATAATTCGCTGAGCTTGTTTTGGAACAACAAGCAGAGCGCCGTCTTCTGCTCTGAGTAACGCAGAGAGACACTGAGGCTGAACAGGAAACGCTTGTTCTAATGTAAAACAGGTCATGTGATTTTTCCAGTTTTCCAGCCAACGCAACATACACGAAACTCCATTCTGACTCGCACACACATCTCACCCTGCTCTATTCTGTAATCGATTTGGCTGGCCGCCAAAATTACAGGAAGCGCCGAAAAAGGCCGATCTAATAGATGATGCCACAGATTTAACCTAAAATATCGCATGATCTAAAAAATCCGATCACCATAAAAACTATGCCGATTTCAACTTTGTCGATAATAATCGCTCAACACTATGTATGAACAGTCGTACACCAAAACAGTTGGCACCAGGTACTACACACTTGAATACGCCTTAGATATGGTAGCTATACAATATGCTAGCTATGCGCCTAAGATACACCATGCGCCTACAGTTAGATCCATATATATTTGGACATTGACACAAATGTTTGTACCTGTTTACTGAAACGTTTTCAAGTTATAGTTATATAATGGACATGAACATAAAGTCCAGACTTTCAGCTTTCATTTGAGAATTTCCACATTGAGATTGGATGAAGAGTTTAGAGGTTTCAGCTACTTAGCATGGGCCACCCTGTTTTTAAAGGGACCAAAAGTAATTGGACTAAATAATTGTAAGTAAAATGTTCATTTCTAACACTTGGTTGAGAACCCTTTGTTGGCAATGACTGCCTGAAGTCTTGAACTCATGGACATCACCAGATGCTGTGTTTCCTCCTATTTAATGCTCTGCCAGGCCTTACTATAGTGCTTTTTGGTTGCTGTTTGTGGCCTTTCTTTCTTAGGTTTAGACAGAAATGTATGCTTAATTGGGTTGAGGTCAGGTGTCTGACTCAGCCATTCAAGAATATTCCACTTCTTTGCTTCAATAAACTCCTGGGTTGCTTTGGCTTCATGTTTTGGGTCATTGTCCATCTGTATTATGAAACGCCAACCAATCAGGAGAGGAGTGCAGTGGATTTTTTCTTAAAATATTTGATGGACTGCAACATCCTTCCACGTGACATCAACCCCCTTTGACTGTAGTAACGACCATATATTTTTAACTGCATCATGGTACTGTCTTGATATCTGCTGCTTTAAAAAGATGAATAGCGCTACATGCTATCCAACATAGATGTAAACCAAGCCTTATATGCATTATTTTATATGTTACTTTTAGTCTCATTTGTATATGTTTTTGGCAGGGTTTCTTTATCCTCATAACTTGCATCACAGAAAGAAAGGTAAGCTTATATATATATATATAAATGATTACCTTTTATAGATTCTGCATCTATCCACTAAAATGTATGCTCTAAAGGTTGGAGAGCTGAGGTGAAACAGGTGAGTGCATTCCATCTAGGGCAGTGTTTCTCAACTCCAGTCCTCAAGGCCCACCAACAGGCCAAGTTTTCAGGATTTCCTCAGTATTGCCCAGGTGATGTAATTATTGTCCATGCATTCTGTGGGAGATCCCCGACACAGGGGAATAATTAATTTTCAGTGCATTCTGTAGGAGATCCTGAAAACATGACCTGTTGGTGGGTCTTGAGGACTGGAGTTGAGAAACACTGATCTAGGGCTTGTTGTGTATGGCTGGAGACTCCCAGAACCACTTAGCACAGGGTAGGTGATAAATGTCTGATCACTGGGGGTCCTACCGCTGGGACCCTTACAATCACCAAAACCTAGGCCCCGAATGAATGTGGTGGTTATATTTAAGAGCATTTAGATGAAGCAGCAGTGTGCATGTTTTACCACTGCTCCATTGGAACCCTTCCTCTCAAGGCAAGACAATAAAGAAGGACATGCATTTGTTTAGTGATCCTAGAAGGTGATCCTATCAGGTGACCCACACTGATCAGACATTTATCACCTATTCTCTGGAATACTCTTTTAACGGGAACTCATTCAATTTTTTTCCTGTATTACACATGGTTTCAGGGTTGGATTGGTCTTAAAGATTCTCCAGTAGGTCCAAGTTCAAAGCGCATACGATCCATTAGTAGACAACCTCACCAATTGTCAGAGAGGGGTTCCTTTGACCCATTAGAGGTGATGATTCTCCCTCCCTCCATCCACATAGTACATGTCCATGTCATATCATCAATAAGGTCTAATGGGTTATCGCTCAATCATCCCACGAGAAGTAGACCCAAGTTAAAAGAAATGGCTCCCGGGTAATATCCAAAATAGGGTTGTCTTCTACAGGAGTTTAGGGCCTATTATTGTCTCAAAGCCTTGCCCATCTGTGGATCCTCTGCTACTCTGGTTGGCCAGCCAGACTCTTTCGACTCTTCACACATAACCCCTCAATCATTTGGTCTTTGCATGAAATGATAACTACAGGTCTTACAATGCAAATAAGATAGGGCATTCATTTTTTTCTTATCACTGCAAGGTGAACCCTCAAGCAATTTTCAAAAGTGACCTCAACATACAAGCAGGGGCGTAACTAGAGAAGCCAGGGCCCCAAAGCAAACTTTTGGATGGGGCCCTCTACCCCCCTCCCACCCACCTCCCTGACCACGATCATGTACCAGGACATGTTGTTAGATAATGTAGATAATACAAGGGGCAAATACCTCACCATACACATCACCATCATACGGCTACCAAACAAATCCCACTATACCAAAACCAACATTACCAATAACTCTACTACATATGGTCCTGACTATACCACCAGAACACGACCACAAAGTGACTGAATAATACCCCTACACTATTACTGATCAGTACACAAAGACCAATAGTACCGCCATATAGTGACCATATAGTGGTAGACACCAGTGTACACAGGCTCTGCAGACTGTATATAACCACCATACAGTGACCATAATAGTGGTAGACACCAGTGTACACAAGGCTCTCAGACTGTTATTACCACATACAGTGACCATAATAGTGGTAGACACCAGTGTACACAGGCTCTGTAGACATATAAGTGATTACAGTGTAGTTACATCTTGTGACTCACAGGTGACATTTTTCAGACGAGTCATTGACTTTCCCCTTTGTTCTGCATTCGGTCCAGTCAGCCATCATGATGACATCTCCCGACCACTTGTCCCTGCAGATTTAGACACAAATATCTTAGAATCCTGACTTTTCCAGCACCTGCCCCCCTGGCTATATGGGGTCCATTTAGGCAGGCAGGGTTTAGATAGGATATATAGGGCCCCAAATAGGCAAGGTTTAGGTAGCCAATAGAGTGCCCATATAGGCAAGCAGGGTTTGGGTAGCTATAGGGAGCCATACAGGTAGAAAGGTGTACGGTGGGCTATTGGGGCCATATAGGTAGGGTTTAGGTAGCTAAAGGGGCCCCATATAAGTAGACAGGCAGGCTTCGGGGGCTATATAGGTAGGCAAACTTTAGGGGGCTATAGGGGCTACATAGGCAGAAAGGCTTCACGGTTGCTATAGGGCTATTCAGGCAGGCAGGCTGGGGGGGTATAAAGGCAGGCTTATGGGGTCTACAGGCAGGCTTTTGGGGTATACAGGCAGGCTTATGGGGTATACAGCAGGCTATGGGGGTATACAGCAGGCTGATGGGGGTATACAGGCAGGCTTATGGGGGTATACAGCAGGCTATGGAAGTATACAGTAGGCTATGGGTGTATACAGCTGGCTATGGGGTATACAGGCAGGCTATGGGGTATACAGGCAGGCTAATGGGGTATACAGGCAGGCTAATGGGGATATACAGGCAGGCTTATGGGGTATACAGGCAGGCTTATGGGGGTATACAGGCAGGCTATGGGGTATACAGGCAGGTTATGGGGTATACAGGCAGGCTAATGGGGTATACAGGCAGGCTATGGGGTATACAGCAGGCTAATGGGGTATACAGGATATGGGGTATACAGCAGGCTATGGGGTATACATCAGGCTATGGGTATACAGCAGGCTTATGGGGTATACAGGCAGGCTATGGGGTATACAGGCAGGCTTAGGGGGTATACAGGCAGGATAATGGGATATACAGGCAGGCTATGGGGTATACAGGCAGGCTTATGGGGTATACAGGCAGGCTTGGGGGTATACAGGCAGGCTTAGGGGGGGCTAAATAGGCAGGCTTAGGGGGGTATATAGGCAGGCTGTGGGGCTTACAGGCAGGTATAATAAGGTATATAAAAAGGCAGCTGTGTGGGGGTCCACAGGCCAAAGGTATTAGTAATATAGGCAGGCTGAAGGGGCTTACAGGCAGGTATAAATATTGGCATGCAGTGGGGCTTCAACAGGCAGGGTATATAGGCAGGCTGTGGGGGCTTACAGGCAGGTATATAGGTAGGCTGTGGCGGCTTACAGGCAGGTATATAGGTATACAGGCTTAGGGGCAGGTAAAATAATAAATAGTTTACTCACCTCGGTCCACGTTCCCCTGATGCGCTGCCGCTCTGCTGCTCTCCCTGCAGCCTCTGCGCTCAGCGCGGGCGGCGTGGTGATGTGACATCACCGTGCACGCCCACGTGATCACAGAGGGCCGGCAGGGTGAAGTAGCAGAGCGGAGCGATCGGCGCTCCGTTCTGCTACCTATCTGTAGCGCTGCCTCTGAATGCTCAGGCCGGAGGGCCCGGGCATTCAGAGGCAGCACGCGCAGGGCCCCTCAGCTTCGCGCCCGCCGCAGTGAACAGTTAAGTTCACAGCCGGCGGGCCTAGGATCGGCATTACCGGGGTAGCGGATGCAGTAGCAGCTGCCCCGGGGCACAGGCCCCCCCCTGAGCGCACGGGCCCCGGAGCAACTGCTACCCCGGTAGTTACGCCCCTGCATACAAGTCAACTCTTATATCTTGTTTTATCCAACTATCTTGTGATGCCTTCCTCAGGCCTTAAATATAACATGTAGATACTGAATGAGTTTCCAGCAACCAATGTTTATAATAGCTACTCATAGGTAGCCCTCGGGACCAGAATACCAGTAAGTAAAAGACCCTAACAATATTTTAGAGTTAGGGGAACAGTTACAGTCAGGATTAAGGCTAGATTTGGGGTCAGAGTGAAAAAAAATCAAGTTTGGGATATCCTGAATCTGAACATTTTTACAGGTTCAGTCAAATCAGCGTTGAAGCAAAGCAGGACAAATCTAAACAACACTTCTGGTGGGGATTTGGCTTAAAATTGGCATGTCTAATATACAGCAAGTAAAATAAGTATTGAACACATCACCAATTTTCTAATATTTCTATATGTGCTATTGACACAAAATTCTCAATAGATGTCGAAAAAAAAAACTTACAATCCACAAAGGCAAAGAAATCAAGTATTGAACACATTAAGGAAGAGAGGTGCAAAAAGCCATAGAAAGTTATGATACCAGCTGAAATCTATCAGTAATTGGAAAACAATCCTGCCACTTAGTGAAAAATAGTATCAGCTGGTTCAACTGATGGCCTATGAACAGGTGTCTAATTATCAAGATGCCACACAAGAAACATCTCATGATGGGTAAAACCAATCAGCTGTCTCAAAAACTCCTCAACCTTATTGTTTCAAAACATACTGATAGTATTAGTTACAGAATAATTTACAAACTACTCAAGGTTCCAATGAGCACTGTTAGGGCCATAATCCAAAAGTGGAAAGAACATCATTTCACCATAAAACATCAAACGACTAGGTGCTCTCTGCATGATTTCAGACAGAGGAGTGAAAATAATTATCAGAAGAGTTTTCCAAGAGGAAAGGACACCTGTGGTGAGCTACAGAAACACCTAGAATCAACAATAAGTAATGCACTCAGACTCCATTACCTGTTTGCACGCTCACCACGCAAGACTCCATTGCTAAACAAAAAACATATTCAAGCATGTTAAAAGTTTGCTCTACAACATTTAGACAAGCCTGTGAAATACTGGGACACTATAGTCTGTTCAGAGGATACCAAAATTGAACTCTTTGGATTCCATAATACATAACACAACACCAACAGTGATGTGTGGAGGTGGAAACATCATGGTGTGGGGTTGTTTTTCAGCATACGCCACTGGGAAACTTCATATACAGTGGGGAAAAAAAGTATTTAGTCAGCCACCAATTACAGTGGAAAATAAGTATTTGGTCACCTACAAACAAGCAAGATTTCTGGCTCTCACAGACCTGTAACTTCTCCTTTAAGAGGCTCCTCTGTCCTACCACTCATTACCTGTAGTAATGGCTCCTGTTTGAACTTGTTATCAGTATAAAAGACACCTGTCCACAACCTCAAACAGTCACACTCCAAACTCAACTATGGTGAAGACCAAAGAGCTGTAGAAGGACACCAGAAACAAAATTGTAGCTCTACACCAGGCTGAGAAGACAATCTGCAACAGGCAAGCAGCTTGGTGTGAAGAAATCAACTGTGGGAACAATAACTAGAAAATGGAAGACAAACAAGACCACTGATAATCTCCCTCCATCTGGGGCTCCACGCAAGATCTCACCCCGTGGGGTCATAATGATCACAAAAATGGTGAGCAAAAATCCCAGAACCACACGGGGGTACCTAGTGAATGACCTGCAGAGAGCTGGGACCAACATAACAAAGGCTACCATCAGTAACACACTACACCGCCAGGGACGTGCCAGACGTGTCCCCCTGCTCAAGACAGTACATGTCTGGGCCCATCTGAAGTTTGCTAGAGAGCATTTGGATGATCCAGAAGAGTATTGGGAGAATGTCATATGGTCAGATGAAACCAAAGTAGAACTGGTTAGTAGAAACACAACTCGTCGTGTTTGGAGGAGAGAGAATGCTGAATTGCATCCAAAGAACATCATACCTGCTGTGAAGTCTGGGGGGGCAACATCATGCTTTGGGGCTATTTCTCTGCAAAGGGACCAGGACGACTGATCCGTGTACATGAAAGAATGAATGGGGCCATGTATTGTGTGAGATTTTGGGTGCAAACCTCCTTCCATCAGCAAGGCCATTGAAGATGAAACATGGCTGGGTCTTTCAGCATGACAATGATCCCAAGCACACCACGAGGGCAACGAAGGAGTGGCTTCGTAAGAAGCATTTCAAGGTCCTGGAGTGGCATTGCCAGTCTCCAGATCTCAACCCCATAGAAAACCTTTGGAGGGAGTTGAAAGTCCGTGTTGCCCAGCGAGCGCCCCAAAACATCATTGTTCTAGAAGAGATCTGCATGGAGGAATGGGCCAACATACCAGCAACAGTGTGTGCCAACCTTGTGAATACTTACAGAAAACATTTGACCTCTGTCATTGCCAACAAAGGAGATAGAACAAAGTCTTCAGATGACCTTTTGGTTATTGACCAAATACTTATTTTCCCCCATAATTTGCAAATAAATTCTTTCCAAATCAGACAATGTGATTTTCTGGATTTGTTTTCTCATTTTGTCTCTCATAGTTGAGGTTGATCTATGGTGTCAATTACAGGCCTCTCATTTTTTAAGTGGGAGAACTTGCACAATCGGTAGCTGACTAAATACTTTTTTTCCCCTACTTTAACTGAAGGAAGGATGAATGGACAAATGTATAGAGACAAGCTTGATAAAAATCTGCTGCCATCTACCAGAATGGTAAAGATGAAACAAGGGTGGACATTTCAGCAAGACAATGATCCCAAACACCCGGCCAAGGAAACTCTCAGTTTTCTTCAGAGAAAGAAAATCAAGCTGCAAGAATGGCCGAGCCGAACACCGGACCAGAATCCAATAGAAAATCTATGGAAGGAACTAAAGCTCAGAGTTCATAAAAGGAGCCCACACAGAAGCTTCAGACTTTGAAGAGTGTGTGGAAGAATGGACCAAAATCCCACCTGAGCAATGCATGCGACTATTTTCACCAAACAGGAGGCATCTTATCATCATCAGCAAAAGCTATTGAACAAACTATTAAGTACTTTTCAGTCAGCGTGTTCAATACATTTTCCCTGTGTCATTTTCCATTATTACACTTAATTTATTGATATCTATAGTTTGATTTATTTGCCTGTGTGGACTGGATGGGTTATTACAGACATCTGGTGAGAATTTCATGTCAATAGCACCTTTAGAAATAGATTTTCTTAGACAATTGGTGATGTGTTCAATACTTATTTCACTTGCTGCATGTCTCGTCTTGCCTTAAATGTCAGTACAACTGGTTATACCTACCTATGTGTCAAATTTAGATTATTCAACCAAGTGCAGCTCCCACATGTAGCACCGATACCAATAATGCAATGTAATTGTTCTTCAATCCACATATAGGTGCGGGAAGTACTCTTCAACAAGCAATCTTCATCCGTAAGTCTCTTTTTTAGTTAATATTATTATTAATAGTTTGGTTTTATGTGAGTTATCTATTTACTTATAAGTATTAATCTTTATATTGGTCGAAGTTACTTAAAAGGGTTATCCTATGCATCAAAAAATTAAATAATAAGCTATTGGTGCCCATGGCAACCAATCATCCCCCCGCAATTATGTCTTGAAGGGGTGGGAGATTGAAGGGAGTAACCATGCACAGCTGCAATCACTGCGGCATCTTAAGTGTTAATAGCAGAGATTCCATGCTTTTAGTGGTGGTCAGGGCCGGGACGACGGGTAGGCGAAGGTAGGCGATCGCCTAGCGCTCCACTTCATCCCAGGCAGGAAAGTGGCGCAAAGAGGTATGAAGTGAGTTGAATTTTACATTGGAAGGGAAGGGGTGGGGGTGCCACATGCCTTATTTGCCTAGGGCACCAGAATACCTTGTCCAAGCCCTGGTGGTGGTTGCCGGCAGCATTGACAGATAACATGATTCTGCTACCAATCTGAATGTGGCGGTTAAAAACCCGTGCTGTATAGACTACAGCACAGGTTTTTCATTGCCATCTATGCAGCACAGGGTACCGTAGGATTTTTGGCAGATATAAAATACTGAAACCGATGGAAATCCGACAGTATTCCTGTACTGTGTAGACATAGCCTAAGCCGGTTTAGAGCCCTTTCTGTCACCTAATTGGCAATAGATGAGTGTCAAAAGTACACTACACTGCAATACATAAGTATTGTATTGCAGTGTATTGTACAAACAATCAAGTGATCACATGTGCAGGTAAGTAATGTTTTTTTCCCTTTGCCCCATAAATAATTGGGGGGAGGGAGAGGTTCTTAATGCATTCTATGGTACATTAAATAGTATAGCTATGTCGACGGAAAAATGAAAAAGTTATTAATAAAAAACAGCATACATTGTATGAAAACATTAATATATTTTTATTTCACAGCCAACGTCCACAACCACAACCACAATGTCCACTTCTGAAGCCCCCAGCAAGATGACGGCCTCCATGAAGAAGAAGAAATGATGGCAACTGTGCGATATGAGGCCTGTCTGGGCTCTCCGCTCAGTTATCTGTAAAATAACTCAAATTAAAGTTAAGAATGAATTCTATATAAAGTGTACAGAATATTCTCATCTTCCTCATAGCTCTTCATCATTGTCTCACAAATCCTTTATAATGTGTGCAATGTCAAAATACACGGTGCGGATATAGTTGTCTATGTCTATGTGAAACTATCTTCCCGCTGCTGTTGATGGATCTGTTACTACCTATGTGTCCCTGTTTGGTACTTTTAGTACCTAATAGTGTACACAGTCAAACACAGGAGACGGAGATTGTTCTCATTTACTTTAACACAGCCTTTACCAGCATGTGAAAGTAATGGGAGCTTGGATGCAATACATAGCTGAACTCACTCAGCAAGTGCTGGGGATTGTGGCACTAATGGTATTTCCAGTCTTTTAATCTATCAATCCAACCATACCCAAAATGCTCAATAAAAAGATATTAAAGTTTCCTATTCAAGTCTGTTGTATATTATCTGATACTTTGGGTTGTTACAATATAAAAAGTCTATCTATCTCATATGTATCTATCTACGTATCTGAAAATCAACAAGAATGGTCACCACTTCCAGAATCCTACCTACTGTATCTATCCCATATCTATCTATCTATCAATCTATCTATCTATCTATCTATCTATCTATCTATCTATCTATCTATCTATCTATCTATCTATCTATCTATCTCATATCTATCTATCTCATATCTATCTATCTATCTATCTATCTATCTATCTATCCCATATCTATCTATCTATCTATCTCATATCTATCTATCTATCTATCCCATATCTATCTACTTCTTCATATCATCTATCTATACCATATCTATCTATCCCATATCGATATATCTATCTCATATCTATCTATCTATCTATCTATCCCATATCTATCTATCTATCTATCTCATATCTATCTATCTCATATCTATCTATCTATTTAAATATCTGTCCATCTATCTATCTATCTCAAATCTATCTATCTATCCCATATCTATCTATCCCATATCGATCTATCTATCTCATATCTATCTATCTATCTATCCCATATCTATCTATCTATCTATCTATCTATCTATCTAACTCATATCAATCAATATCATAACTATTTGTATCTATCTATCTGTCTATCTCAAATCTATCTATCTCATATCTATCTATCTATCTATCTATCTCATATCTATCTATCTCATATCTATTTATCTATCTCATATCTATTTGTATCTATCTGTCTGTCTGTCTGTCTGTCTCATATCTATCTATCTCATATCTATCTATTTCATATATATCTACCTCATTTTATCTATCTATCTGCATCATATCTATCTAACCTTCGATCTAGGTGTCTCATACATAGCTATCTATATCTACCTCATATCTATCTATCTATCTATCTATCTATCTATATATATCTATCTATCTCATATCTATCTATCTCATATCTATATATCTATCTCATATCTATCTATCTCATATCTATCTATCTCATATCTATCTATCTCTCTCATATCTATCTATCTATCTCATATCTATCTATCCATCCACCTATCTCATATCTATCTATCTCATATCTATCTATCTATCTATCTATCTATCTATCTATCTCATATCTATCTATCTCATATCTTATATCTATCTATCTATCTATCTCATATCTATCTATCTCTCTATCTATCTATCTATCTATCTATCCCATATCTATCTATCTATCTCATATCTATCTATCTCATATCTATCTATCTCATATCTATCTCTATCTTATCTATCTATATCTATCTATCTATCTATATCTATCTATCTATCTCATATCTATCTATCTATCTATCTATCTCATATCTATCTATCTCATATCTATCTATCTATCTATCTAAAAACTATCTATCTATCTATCTGTCTATCTCAGATCTATCTACCTCATATATATCTATTTATTATAGACAGATACACTGTAGACCTTTGTAATTCACTATTGCATGCACATACAGATATAACAGAATTTCTATCGACAGTGACACCTCAGCTTTTAATGTTATCTGATCTTAGATCATATCAAAAGTGATTGAAAAGAATTGAAGAAGTTGAGTTGGGTGACTTCACAAGAGATTTTAATGAGGAATTTGATGTGTATTCTGTGTTGGTTTCTACTTTAGAATCCTCATGTAATCAGACTGCCATTCCTATGAGCGGCTAGCATGAATTTTCCACACAATGTGAACATACCCATAACATTCTGTCCTGTGACGTCACGGTGCATTTTCTGTCAAGTTTAGCTTTGCCACATCGGTAGTCATTTGCAGTTGTACAGACTATATGTGACACTGAGGATAAATTTTCTTTCATGTACCTGTACAAATGTAAAGTAAATTTGGTTTGTCTCAAAGCAAATCAGAAGTCACTGCCTGTTGGGCTGGATGTTAGCATATGGAAATTACATGATCTCAAGCAACACTGCCAATATTTATTCATGGAGATCATGTTAAATACTCTTTGCATAGATCCAAAAGAGAATCTGGACACAACACTGTCGGACTGAGGTTCCTCGGGCATCTTGGGGCCCACTAGTGGTGTTGATTCTTGAGGCCCACCAGTGGAGTTGATTCTTGAGGCCCACCAGTGGAGATGTATTCTTGGGGCCCACCAGTGGAGTTGGTTGTTGGAGCCCACCAGTGGAGTTCATTGTTGGAGCCCACCAGTGGAGTTAATTCTTGGGGTTCACCATTGGAGTTGATTCTTGGGGCCCATGAGTGAAGTAGATTCTTGGACCCAACAGTGGAGTTGGTTATGGGGGCCCACCAGTGGAGTTGCTTTTTGCGGCCCACCATTGGAGTTGTTTCTTGGGGCCCACCAGTGGTGTTGATTCTTAGGGCCCACCAGTGGAGTTTAGTCTGGGGTCCCACTAGTGGAGTTGATTCTTAGGGCTCACCAGTGGAGTTGATTCTTGGGGCCCACTAGCAAAGTTGTTTCTTGCGGCCCACCAGTAAAGATGGTACCTGGAGCCCACCAGTGGGGTTAACTCTTGGGGCCCGCCAGTGGAATTGATCACTGGGGCCCACTAGTAAAGTTGCTTCTTGGTGCCCACCAGTGAAGTTATTACTGGGGCCCACCTGTGTGATGATTCTTGGGGCCCACCGATAGAGTTAATTGTTGGGGCCCACCAGTGGAGCCGACTCTTGGGGCCCACCAGTGGAGCCGATTCTTGGGGCTCACCAGTGGAGTTGGAGTTGATTCTTGGGGGCCCACCAGTGGTGTGGATTCTTGGCCCAGCTCCTGTGCGTGACTATACATACTGCACATCTCCTCCTTTCTGCTCTTCCTCTGCTTTCCTCCCTGAAAATCAGTCCCAGGTCCGCCATGCCCAGTAGCCCGCTGGGGGTCCACCTGCTTCTCTGGGGGCCTGTTTGAGCTTGTGTCCAGTCACAATGCTTTATAGTTACAGGTTTCCATTTCTATCTTCTGATATGTCATAGGTACTGTAGATTAAACTGGCACTTCTATAGTGGTGGTGTACACTTATCCCAGATTGTAAAAGTAAATGTACAACTGATCTTTTGAATAGAGGCTTCACTTTTACTTTTTTGGTTTTGTTTATAGCATTGTTTATTTTAGAAAGTGGTGAGGTGCGTGACCGAGGGAAAACTTGGAGTCAGATATTGTATGGGGGTCAATGGGGGTTTGTGTCAGAGCTGCAGTTTAGTTGTAAACTTCTCACAAAAATAAAACCCTCAAAGCCCTTTTAGTGCAACATTTTATACACCATAATTTCAAAACAGTCTAAAGTCAGACAATATTGAGTGATTACTTTATTTACACGTGATGTGAGTACAGACAGCTTTTATTTTCTGCTCATTACAGCAAGAATTGCCATAGTCAAAGCGATGGTCCCGGCTACTCCTCCAATTATCATTCCAATAATGTTGCCATATAATTGCACGGTCTCGCAACGCTCTCCGGTGTACATGAATGCCTGGCTGGATGCACGCCTGCAATGCAACATCAGACAATAAGTGCCAGGATTTGATGGTACACCAATACATAAAATTATTACATAAGAGTATTTGTGTGTTTCTGCAAATTGTTCCTTACACCAAGCATCTAAAATAAAATGTACAACTTTACAAATAAACTTGACATAAAATCCTCGCTTCTAGTCTCATATTTGAAACTTAAAGGGAACCTGTCACATAGGTTATGGCCCCCTTGTTGAGGACAGCACAAGCTAGTGACAGACCTGCTGTTTCCAGCGCTGGGTCCCTTAGGGTTTGTTCACACAGCGTACTTTTGGCGAGCATTTCACCAGAGAACGATGGATTACGCCTCCTCTCCCTGCTCGTACAATACGATTGTATTGTACGCACGGGGAGATAAGTGACATGTCAATTAATCGCGGCGAATACGCGCCGGGAGTAATGAATGTCAATGGGGCCGGTGGGAGTACGCACATATCAGCGCGAGCTCCCGAAAGACACAAAGCACTGCGGCGCGTACTGTACGCGCCGCAGTACATTGTGTGAACATACCCTTATTCTGTAAGATGCTGTAGTTTTAGAGCATTTAATGCTCAAATCATATTCATGAGCAGGTGTAAGCCCCGCCCACCAAAGGATAGCCCCACCCACCTGCCAATTACTCACATGGTTCTACCTATTCAAGGTAATAGGTTAGTCAGTTGTGAGGTGTGCGGGGCTAGCCTCCGGTGGGCGGAGATAAAAAGCAGACTCTTTATATTACTTTTTTTCTGGCTGAAAACTGCAGATTTGAGCATCAACCCCTTAAGAACCCGGCTTTTTTTTTCTGTTGACACGTTCATTTTTCCCTCCTCGCATTCTCAGAGCCATAACTTTTTTATTTTTCCACCTATATAGACATATGAAGGCTTTTATTTTGCGGGACAAGATGTACTTTCTAATGGTGTTATTCACTGTACTATAGAATATAATGGGAAACCGCAAAAAAATTCCAAGACAAATTGTAAAAAAAAAACGTACTTGCACCATGTTTGCGGGTGTTTTGCTTTTTCAGCGTTCAATCTTCAGTAAATATAATGTGCTATCTGTATTCTAAAGCTTGATACGCATCTGGCAATACCAAACATGTAGGCTTTCCGTTATGTTTTGGTACCGTAAAAAAAATTCCAAACATTTTCTATTTTCGAAATTTGCGCCGTGGCACCATTTTGTGCGACCAATAACTTTTTTGTACTAACACCTACGGACGTCAGTAAGGGGCATTTTTTGCGGGCTGAAGTGTACTTTTTATTGCTAGCAGGTTGGAATGCATGTGACTTTTTTGATCACTTTTATTCCAATTTTTAAGTGACGTAAAATGACCAAAAAACGCAATTTTGGAGTTTGGAATTTTTTTCTTCTACGGTGTTCAGCATACGGGATAAATGATGTTATATTTTTATAGATCGGACTTTCTCAGACACGGCGATACCAAATATGTGTAACTTTTTTATTATTTTATTGTTTTTATTTGTAAAATGGGAAAAGGGGTGATTTGAACTTTTAATACTTTTTTTTTTGTACTTTAAAACTGGACCACTAGGTAAAGCCTATAAGATCACCTTTTAACAGTTTGATTGTCCTATTACTTACAGTATCTAACAAGAGAACACCCCTCCCATTTTTGTAAAAATTTTATTTTATCTTTTCATGGGACAACACTTAAAATACGATGCTTTACTACAATGTAAAGTAGTCAGTGTATTACCTGTGTAACTGTGTAACTTAGGTGTGCCGTCAAAATAACTCAACACACAGACATCAATGTCTAAACTGCTGCCGTTCACCCACTCCGGTGTCATGTGACTCGCTAGTGCTAGAATTTTTCAGGTGTGAACAAGGAGCAGCTGTGTTAAATTTGGATCTGAAAAATAAATGTCGCTCTAAATAAAGATGGCCTAGGCTATAAGAAGATTGCCACCACTCTAGAGGAAAATTGATGACAAATTGAAGAGATGGATAATACAAATGGTAAACAAAGAGCTCAGAACCACTTCCAAAGATATTAGAGGTGAACTCCCAGGTCAAAATCCATCAGTCTTAGATCACACCATCCATCACTGTCTTTTCCAAAGTGGAATTAAGACGACCGAGTAGGAAACCACTGTTGAAAGCAAATCATAAAAAAGGGATACTGAAATTTGTCAAATGCATATTGACATGCCATAAAGCTCCTGGAATAATGTCCTTTGGACAGATAAGACAGAACTGTAGCTTTCTGGCAAGTCACATCAGCTCTATGTTCACAGACTCAAAAATGAAGCATTTAAAGAAAATAACTTTGTGCCTACTGTGAAACTTGGAAGAAGGTTCAGTTATGTTTTATGGCTGCTTTGCTACTTTGCAGGGTACAATGAAAACTCAAGACTATCAAGGAGCTCTGGAGTGAAATGTGCTGCCCAGTGTCAAAAAGTTTGGTCTCAGTCACAGGCCATGGGTCCTTCAACAGGATAATGACCCAAATCTGACTGCTAAAGCATCCAAGAATGGCTACAAATTGTACTATTTTGAAGTGGCTTCCATGAGCCCTGGGCTAAATCCTATTGAAGATCTGTTGAATTGAAACCTGCAGCCTGGAGAAGGCACCTTCACATCTAATACAGCTGGAGCAAGGAGTGGGCCAAATACTTGTGGACAGCTGCAGAATTCGCATCGAGAGTTACATAAATATTATATTTCTAGTGATTGCCTTAGGGGTCATTGATCCAGGGATTTTTCTGATTGCCAGATTGGAGTCGGGAAGGAATTTTTCCCTAAAATGAGGACAATTGGCTTCTACCTCATTGGTTTTTTTGCCTTCCTCTGGATCAACACTTTAGCACCAACAGGCTGAACTGGATTGAACGTCTCGTTTTTTTTCGGCCTTACAAACTATGAAACTATGAAACTAGTTACATTAGTTTATTTCTTAAAATTTTTAAGTTGAATCAAATGCAATGTCTGATTTTCATAAGTTGACTTTGAGTAAATTTAAATTTATTATGACTTTCTTCAGTCTTAAGCTATATCAGTGACCAATGTGGGTTTTTCTTTCTTTATCAGAAGGATTGTAACGGGTTGGTGGATTCGCTGGACCACCGCAAGCGATGATAGTTAAGCCACGCCAAGGAGCGGAGTCTAAGTAGCCCCCAGTATTCACCAGAGCCTGCCGCAAAGCGGGATGGACTTGCTGCGGCGTGAGGCTACCAGGTCGTTACCCCTGACGTGACTTACCTGCAAGGGGCGGCCGGGGTAATGCGTGGAAACAAATTGTAATCCAAAACGTAGTCGGGGACAGGCAGGAGGTCAGGATGGGCGGCAGAGGTTCGTGGTCAAGAGGGGCAGACGGTCAGGACAGGCGGCAAACAGGCAAGGTCAGGAAACGTAGCGCGGAACGGACTGGTACACGGGTACTCAAACGGAACTCCAAACTCTCTCAAGACTCACTAATGCACACCAACGATCTGGCAGAGAGTGCAGGGGGCGTGTACAATATATAGGACCAGTGGCCGGCAATTAGCAAATTACCGGCACGCTGGCCCTTTAAATCCAGACCAGCCGGCGGCCGTCACAAGCAGAAGCAGGGAACACAGGAGCCTGGACGGGTAAGTAACTTGGCGCCGGAGCCTGGGCAGCAGGGGGATGGTCACGGGCGTCCGCGGCACCTGCGCCAGACCCCCTGTGGGCAGGGGGGCGGCTGCGGGGGGCGACGGCACCCGCGCCAACCCCCATGACAAGGATACAAACAATTTGGTCCACAGGTGTAAATGCTCACTTTTCCTGCAGTGCCACCACAGGAAGAATTAAGTATTGCAGAGTATAAATTCAAATTAATGGATTGTATGTGTAATACAGGACAGGATAGGTCCTCTGTTTATTGTGTTCTTCTTCTGGATGGGGATGTTACCGGTGCACCCACTTTTGCTCTACATTACTCTTCTGAGATCTTCCCTTCCGAACGGTGATGTAAATGAGAGGCTCCTGGACAGTACAACTAATCAGCGGCTTCAGTGGTAATGTTCGCATCCATAAGAAGAACTCAGGATATATCATACAGGGCCTGATAGGTTATTTCTTAATCACCTAATAAGAAACAGGTCCCGGGGTGAGTGGCTGCCTCCACAGCCAACACAAAACGGGGCTATTTTCTAGTTGTGAAGTATTAGGGGCCCATTTTAGTGTCACCAGTGAGTTCTGCACTACTCGTTGGTTTATCTGTTTACCAGTAGGGATTGCATGTTTACCAACCCCTAAGGGCTTGTTCACACGACGTTTTTGTGATCCGTTTTACGGATCCGTTTTACGGATCCGCAAAACGGATCTAACAATTGTCAATGTGATTAACATTGAGTTCAATGGCAAAAGGCATCGCTGTTCCCACGGGAGATCATCGTTCCGCTTTTGAGGGCTCTTCTGCACTGCGCTTTTTTGCATCCGCTTTAAGAATTGACATGTCAATCTTATTGCGTTTTAACGCAAGTGAAGGCCCCTTTGGAGATTAAGGAGGGCCGCTTTTGGCACCATCCCAAAAGCGCTCCACACTCCGGGTACATATCACCTGCGCTTTGCATCCTGAAAGCGGATGCAAAAAGCGCAGTGGCGGCCGGACTGGGGATCGCAGGTGAGGCGCGGCCGCGGGCGATGGATGGGAGACGAGGTCTGCGGGGAGAGAAGAGGTGCGGGGCTCGGCCTTTTGCTGCGGGGAGAAAGAGGTGCGGGGCTCGGCTGTGCTGCGGGGAGAGAAAGGTGCGGGGGTCGGGAGTGCTGCGAGGTGCGGGGGTCGGCTGTGCTGCGGGGAGAGAAGAGGTGCGGGGCTCGGCTGTGCTGCGAGGTGCGGGGCTCGGCTGTGCTGCGGGGAGAGAAGAGGTGCGGGGCTCGGCTGTGCGCGGGGAGAGAAGAGGTGCGGGGCTCGGCTGTGCTGCGGGGAGAGAAGAGCTGCGGGGCTCGGCTGTGCTGCGGGGAGAGAAGAGCTGCGGGGCTCGGCTGTGCTGCGGGGAGAGACGAGCTGCGGGGCTCGGCTGTGCCGCGGGGAGAAAAAGAGCTGCGGGGCTCGACTGTGCTGCGGGGGAGAAGAGGGCGGGGCTCGGGTGTGCTGGGGGGAGGGTTGTGGGTCGGGGCTGTGCTGTGCTGCGGGGAGGGAAGAGGTGCGGGGCTCGGCTGTGCTGCGGGGAAGAAAAGGTGCGGGGCTCGGCTAGTGCTGCGGGGAGAGAAGAGCTGCGGGGCTCAGCTGTGCTGGGGGAGAGAAGAGGTGCAGGGCTCGGCTGTGCTGTGGGGAGAGAAGAGGTGCAGGGCTCGGCTGTGCTGCGGGGAGAGAAGAGCTGCGGGGCTCGGCATAGTCGAGTAGAGTTTGCTGCCGGCGCCGCCGCTGGGCGCAGGAGTGTGCCGCGGCCGGGCTCGGCGCAGACGGGCAGAGTTTGCTGCCGCGCCGGGTACAGCTGTGCCTGGGTCAGTGGAGTCGGGCGCAGGGAGATGAATGGAGGGTCGGGCGCAGAGAGAGAGACTCTCTCTGAAAACGTATCCATAAAGCGGATCCGTTAAACGCAAGTGAAAAGCATGCAATAAGGATCCACATAAAGTATCAACTCTTTCGTTTTTCGGATCCGCTTTACGGATGCAGTTTTCCCTCCTCAAAAACGGATCCATAAAAAGGATCCAAAACGCCGTGTGAACAAGCCCTAAAAGCCAAAATATAGGAACGGTTTCAGCTCTCGCCTGGGAAAATGCTTAAATAGCAACTTTTGCATAAACCCTAATTTTTATTTGATCTGACTTTCAGGACTGTTGCAGAGAGTGTAGAGAGGTATTTGATCAGTACCCAAGGATTCTTAGCAAGAAGAGACCTTCACCCAGATAAGGCAGCTCATTTGTATCCAAACTATTGTTGTTAGTAAGTGCCTGGGCCTATGATTTTTGCACTTCAGATTCAGGTTGATGTCAAATTCAACCCAAATCTAAGTGATTCATTTTGAAGATCACCAAAAAATGAGTCCTAACCCTAAATTGGGTTTAGGAGCAGGGTTAGGATTTTTAGGGGTTAATTTACCTTTCGGTGTCGCTTTGGGTCCTGCAATGTTTCAGACCTCAGGTCACTTTTGGTGTGACTTCTGACCTTATTTCTAGTGGTTTCCCTAGGAAACTACTATGTTTTGGAAAGCAGACGTGACCGTGGATGTGACGCATGACATTTAACATCACTTCCACTTTTCATGACACTGGGATAATTTTTGGGAAAGTGGAAGTGAGGCCAGACAGGCGCAGCAGAAACAATGCTGTGGTGGAGCAATGAGAGGCCTGGAGCACTGCCGAAAGGTCAAGTAACCCCTAAAACACCCAAATGACAGGCTACAACCATGATATTGCTATCATGATAATCACTATCACCAATAAAGCACCCTAACGACAGGCTACAACCATGATATACTGTACCTGCAGCTTGCTCTGCCTTTCTCCAGCACGCAGACTCCTCCATTCAGACACAGGCTGTCATCACACTGGGCTTCTCCTTGTTGGACGTTATAGTTATCCAAGGGTTTCTCCAAAGAACGCTTCCTCCTCTCGTGTATTTCCTCTTCCTCCACTAAGGCTGCAGCAGGCTGGATGGGAACTTCTGTTTTTATAAGATGGGTGATATCTGTAGGGCACAGAGGAAACATATGTAGTGAACTTGAACTCTCTGAGGTCTCTTTTTTTACACAGCCCAAACTTTGCTCATCAGGGAGAAGCCAGAGGCCTCCATTGCTGTAAGTGACACATTCCACCATAACAGTGTACCAGCCATAGATGATACTATATCATTGTAACAGCTAGAGATGACCCTATAATAATGATCCTCAGATACCACCATTGCTGAGTGTGTAAGTGACATATTCCACCATAACAGTGAACCAGCGACAGATGATGCTGTCAGGAGAGGATATTAGGTGTAGAATTATCTTTTGTTCTACTCCTATTCAATTGGTTGTCCCTGTCCAAATTGCACACCACACAGGTGTGAGCTTAAGAAATGCACACTACACAGGTCAGGTCTGGTGCATAAATCTGTTTTATTATCCGCAAGTTACAGCCTCATATCTCTTTCTTTTGTCAAGGATAACATGATTGGCCAGTTGGCTGTTGCTAAGGCCATTGCTAAGGCAGATTATAATTGAAACCAGCAGGATTTGCATCTGTGCAGTATAACTAGACGTATCAAGTGTCCTTGTACCCTTTCTGTATCTTCCGAAAGGAATTTCTGAAGGCCTCATTCTCTTGCAACAAACAGTGTGGAAAATATCTGATGAACTCGTTAAGGATGGATGTAATAAACAGTAGTTTAAACACAATATCGGGTGAGCTTTATAAGGATATAATAATAGAACACATTATAATGTTTTCCATAAATCCTCACCTTGACAATGCCACAGGTCAGGCTACCCGTCACAGATGCCACTACTACAGTGTGCAATCCCCACATGCCCTCATGACTGTGTGTCAGCCACAGATTCCCCTGTAACAGTGCACCCACCACAGATGTCCTATTACTAGACTGGCATGCTCTTATTGCTCATTTTGGTAATTGACATATTGGGATACAGAACAATTTTGCCAAATCCATACAACAAACTAGATGGAGGGGAGGTGAAGGATTTCCAGTTGTGCCATAAGGTATATATACTCCAGAGAATGTGGCACACATTGTGCCAGGTTCTTCAAGATGTTGCATTGGCATTACATATTTAACACAACTTACTAGACTTTCAAGGAACTTTTCTCTATCTCACTGACCTCATACCGGGCATACATAGCCAATTTGGCACACGCCATGAATGCCCCTTTTCTGGGCCACAATTTCAGCACATATTTCTTAATAAATCTCCCCTGCCATGTGTAAGGAGAACTTGCTTGCTACAATAATCATGACCCTGTTAGTCCCCACAAATCCCCCTCACAGGAGTGACTGGTGCGAGTCATTATCTATATTCTTGTATTCCCAATGGTATCTTCAAGTTATAACAGGGCTAAATCACAAAACGCCAACCCATGGCACTCGTGTGTATTTGCCAACCCAATAAGCAAAGTGATTTCCTGACAACCCAGTTTTGATAGTGTCTGAGGGGGCGGTGCATGACAAAGGGATTCAAAGAACATAAAGCGGTGTCATGCCCCGCCCCCTCACGCTCAGCATTAGGCATAACACAATGTATCAGTTTTACCTGAAGAGTTCTTTTAAGAAAGTACTAGGGTTATTACACTAGTCTCTCAAGTTACAATGGTCTCAGAAAGCAATATTTCACCATACAATGATCTTTCCTGGGACACTGTCTGTTGAAACCACCCTCACCATATAATGTCATTGACACTGTTTATCTGCAGCAGATGTGCTGGAAGATCCAACCAATTATCAGGAAGATTTTACTTGTAAAATCTCTGTACTTGTGAAGTGCATGCAGTGATTGGTGGTCTAGTAGCACCTCTCTACAGTACAGTGCGGTACTCCCATGCCCGTACTGCTCTTAATGTATTAATAAAATCATGCAGTGGTTGGCGGTCTATAGCTCCTCTTTTACAGTAAGTGGGTACTACATGTCCTTGTACTGCTCTTACATGTATTAGTGGAGGCATGCAGTGATTGGTGGTCTATAGCCCTCTCTTCAGTACAGTGGGTACTACATGTCCTGTAACTGCTCTTACATTTTATTAATGAGGTGCATGCAGTGTTGGTGGTCAATAGCTCCCTCTTCAGTACAGTGCTTATACAAGTCTTGTACTGCTCTTACATGTATTAGTGGGGTGCATGCAGTGAATTGGGTCTATAGCCCTCTTTTCAGTACAGTGGGTACAACAGTCCTGTACTGCTCTTACATGTATTAGTGAGGTGCATGCAGTGTTTGGGTGGCTAGTAGCCCTCTCTAAAATAGATCAGGGGGTACATTTCCTGTAACGTCTTAATGTTTAGTGAGGTGCATGCGTGATTGGGGTCTATAGCCCTCTCTAAAATAAGGGGCAGCTACTGTCCTGTATGCTCTTATTGTTTAGTGGGGTTTGCATGCAGTGATTGTGGTCATAGCCCTCTTACAGTACAGTGGGTACACATGTCCTGTACTGCTCTTACATGTATTAGTGAGGTGCATGCGTGTTTGGGTGGCTAGTCCCTCCCCCAAAATAAGTGGTCTACATGTCCTTACATGCTCTTACATGTATTAGTGGGGTGCATGCAGTGATTGTGGTCTAGTATCCCCCTTCTAAATAAGTGCGGTCTACTGTCCTTACTGCTCTTACATGTATTAGTGAGGGGCATGCAGGATTGGTCTAGTAGTCCTCTCTAAAATAAGTGCGGACTACATGTCTGTACTGCTCTTACATGTATTAGTGACATGCATGCATTGTTTGGCGGTCTATGAGCTCCTCTCTTCAGTACAGTGCGGTACTTCATTTCTGTACTGCTCTTACATGTATTAGTGAGGTGCATGAGTGATTGTGGTTTAGTAGGCCCCTCTCTACATTAATTGCGTCTACATGTCCTGTACTGCTCTTACATGATTAGTGAATGCATGCAGTGGTTGGCGGTCTATAGCGCCTCTTCAGTACAGTGCGGTACAAACATGTCCTGTACTGCTTTTACATGTATTAGTGAGGTGCATGAGTGATTGAGGGTTTCTAGTAGCGCCTCTTACAGTACATGCAGTACTACAGTCTGTACTGCTCTTACATGTATTAGTGAGGTGCATGCAGTTTGGGGTCTATACCCATCCCTTCAGTACAGTGGGTACTACATCCTGTACTGCTCTTACATGTATAGGAGTGAATGCAGGGGTTGGGTCTATAGGCCTCTCTACATTACAGTGGGTACTACATGTCCTGTACTGCTCTTACATGTATTAGTGAGGTGCATGCAGTGATTGATGGTCTAGTAGGCCTCTCTACAGTACATGCAGTACTACGTCCTGTACTGCTCTTACATGTATTAGTGAGGTGCATGCAGTGTTTGTTGGTCTAGTAGCCCTTTCTAAGTACAGGGGTTTACTACATGTCCTGTATGCTCTACATGTATTAGTGAGGTCATGCAGTATTGGGGTCTATAGCCCTCCTACAGTACAGTGGGTACTACATGTCCTGTACTGCTCTTACTTATTAGTGAGATGCTTGGCATGGCAGTTATTGGTGAGTTTTTTAGTTTTATGCACTTCTCTTACGTACAGTGGGGTTTCTACATTTTCCTGTACTGCTCTTACATGTATTAGTGAGGTCATCAGTGATTTTTGGTCCTGTGCCTCTCTACAGTACAGTGTGGTACTACATGTCCTGTACAGCTCTTAAAATGTATTAGTGAGGTGCATGCAGTGATTGGTGGTCTATGGGCCCTCTCTACAGTACATTGGTTTACTACAGTCCTGTACTGCTCTTACATGGTTGGGAAAGATGCAGCAGGTGGTTCTTTCTTTAGTGCATCTACAGTACCCAGTGCATTTGTTATAAAGACTTCTGGAAAAACTGCTTTTTTTACATGTATTATAGGTGCTGCAGTGATTGGGCCCTAAAACGCCTTCTACAACAGTGGGTTACTACATGTCCTGTACTGCTCTTACATGTATTAGTGAGGTGCATGCAGTATTGGTGGTTAGTAGCCCTCTCTACATACAGTCCCAGTCAAACATGTCCTGTACTGCTCTTAATGTTTAGTGAGGTGCATGCAGTGATTGGGTTCTATAGCCTCTCTACAGTACAGTGTGTACTACATGTCCTGAAACTGCTCTTACATGTATTTTATGAGGTGCATGCATTTATTGGTGTCTAGTCACCTCTCTACAGTCAGTGTGGTACTACATGTCCTGTACTGCTCTTACATGTATTATGAGGTGCATGCAGTATGGTGGTTATAGCACCTCTCTACAGTACAGGGGTTTACTACATGCCCTGTAACTGCTCTTACATGTATTGTGAGGTGCATGCAGTGATTTGGGGGTCTATAGGCCTCTCGTACAGTGGGTACTACCAGTCCTGTATGCTCTTAAAAGATTAAATTTGGAGTTGAAGCATGGTTGTGGTCTATAGGCCTCTCTACAGTACATTGCGTACTACAGTCCTGTACTGCTCTTACATGTATTAGTGAGTGAATGCAGTGGTTGGCGGTCTATAGCTCCTCTCTACAATAGAGTGCAGTGCTACATGTCCTGTTCTGCTCTTATATGTGTTAGTGAGGTACATGCAGTGATTGGCAGTCTATAGCGCCTCTCTAACAGTATAGTGCGTACTACATGTCCTGTACTGCTTTTACATGTATTAGTGAGGTACATGCAGTGATTGGCCGTTAGTAGCCTCTCTCTACAGTACAGTGCGGTACACAATGTCCTGTACTGCTCTTACATTTTTAAGGATGGCAGGGCAAAAACCCACAAAGGACACAATTTTCTTTTTCTGTTTATTGTTTTAAAGGTACATGAAAGTGATTTGTTTAGAAGCTCTTTCTAAGTTATATGAAAGGCCCTTAGCTTTATCTGGATTAATATCTGCTTCGTTTTCTTTAATCTGTATTTTGTATTATATTGGTGACATTTTTGAGCTTTGGACCAAATTCCCAGTTTTCCATAGAGTTATGGTTTCATTATACTACGGTGGCCTCGAAATTAATATTATATATTAACGAGACTCCTGTATTGTGTGCATAATAATGTGCAAACTGTCAATTCTCTAAATCAGGGTTATCACTAGAAGCATCAGCAGATATTATACTATTACATATCATTATTATTACATAATGTCATAGAAAGTATTCATACCTTCAAAGTCCACAAACAAGATCAGATCGTCATTCTTTAGGAAACTCCTTCGCCGTAAGTTGGTGTGAGTGATGAAAGTGGTCCAGCCATAGTCTGTGGTCCTGTAGCAGCTGCAGGAAGGATCCCACGTGCCAGTTTTAGAAGGTCTCTCCCATCGGGAAAGGTTTGATGCTATTGAAAAGGAAAGAAGTGACTTGTCGGAGAAGACTTGGCATAATACAGTTTACTTGGCACATTTACACATTACAATCCGTACCTGATTGATCTCAAAGAGTTCCCTTGCTTGGATCCCCAGCAATCTGTGGGAAAACCTGGCAGTATGTGATCAATTTCCCAGCAGCACCACCACAAGGGGAATTTAAGTATTGTACCATATAGTATATAGTATACAGTAACCATTAAAATCAACAAGCTATCCAATGTAATTTTGGATTCTGGAACTGCTCTCCACTATGGCAAAGAGAGGAGGATCCCAACTATTACATAGCAACAAACTTCAAGTGCCAATCAGCTTCTGCAAAGGCAAACAAAATAATGGAAGTTTTTGCTTCCCTGCGTTTCAACAGTCGTTATTTTTTCATTTTTTAAGTGACGCAGATTTATGAGGACTTGTTTAATGCGGGAGAAGTATTTTTGGGGGGGTGTAGTTTACATTTAGGAACAAAATAATACAATAATAAAAAAGGTTTTTGCAACATAAACATAAAAAAGTTTTTCTGCATTTTGTTTTACATCATTCTCATTTCACACTAAATAACCTGTTAGAATAATTCTAGAGTGTATATTACAGTTGGTTAAAATACCTAAATATGTGTTTGGTTGTTTTTTTGTGTATTGTATGCACAGTGATTTTTTATTAAATATTTTTTTTTCTACACTTTTTCAGGTTTTTTTCTTACTTTTTTTTAATCCCATTAAGGGATAACTATTTAATCCTTTTTTGTACACTTGGTAATATATTAGCATATTCATGTATGCTAATACATTACCATCTGTGGCATTATGACACAGGCAGCAGCTAGGGCAGCACGCAGTGTGCCCTAACCGCAGACTTACTATTCAGGCAGCCCTGGAGCTACTCTAGGTCCTCAGGGCTGACTGTACAGACATTGCTCAGGCTCCATCAGGTCACCGGGAGTAGCGTTCACCCGATGAAGCAGGAGAATGAATGCCCTTTGATTATGCCACAATCTGTGACCACGGCAATCAAAGCGTTGAGCGCCGGGGATCAGAGGTTTCCTCCTCTTCCTGTTGCCTATAGAGAATGCTCTGGGAACAGAGCTGTAAAATACAGCTATGTTCCTAGCGCAGCTGCGGCACAGATAGCTGCTAAACCCCTCTGGCTGCAGTGACATCTTTTGACACTTTTGTCATCGCTGCAGACAAATTACATGAAATGCTAATCAGATAACAGACGTTCGTCTGGTATGCAGGTAAACATAGAAACCTGTATACACTTTCGAGCACATAAAAAACGCTCTTATCTCATGACTAAAGTAAAATCTGTTGACCAATGTATTTTCAAAAAGTCTTCATTGAACTGTCCCTTTATGTTAAAAGCTAATCTTTGTTTTGAGAAAACCCCTTTAAGGAGGAACTCCATCCACTTCTTCACCCATAAACCCCCTCTTTACTGTAGCATTCCCAGGGAAGCATGAGAGGATCGGGTGATAGCTAACATAACCACTACAACCCCCATCCTCTCCTCTGCGACTCTGACATATTAGATAAATTTGAACACTTTACAACTTGGGACACAAAATGACACAACAGAGTTGGAGATGGTTCAAAGGCTGATGACATCATGAATTCATGAAACAGGTTAGTCCAGGGCTGTCTTAATAACATTATGGGCATAGCAGTGCAATGGGCACATTCCAAATACATGCCACCACACCAGGCCATGTCTTTAACCGTGCACAAACTTGACACCATATGAGGCAATGCCTTTAACCACCCCTAGGCAAACTCATAGGATCATGCTGCCTATGTTAGGACAACCTTCTGACAACTTTTAGGAAGCCTGTAGCCTTCTAGACTAATTAGCAAGCAAGGAGCCAATGGCTCCTTGCTCCACCATGGTTCTTAAGTGTTTTCATGCCATAAGAACACACAAACAGTTGAATAAGCAGCGCTGACCTAGAGATTTGGGGCATATGCCCTGGAATCCTGGGACATACATTTACCATCTGGGGCCCCAATGCTTGTAGGGGCCCTCGGGCTACTGCCTAGCGCGCCCAATGGATAAGATGGCCCTGGGTTGGCCACAGTATTAGAAAGGTGTAGACAAGAAAATGGCTAAGACTCTTTTCACACTGCCTGTTTACCTAACCAAAAAAGCTTGTATACAGAACATGTATGCATACAACCCCATTACCAAAAGGGCCAAAAAGTTACATTTTGGCCCATTATTCTGGTTAAATACATCAGGGTTTGGTGTAAGGCATGGCACAGAGAGCTGTGCTATTTCAGAAAGCAGTAATCTGTACAAAACATATACCACATAAAATGTATTGTTTAACATGGAAACCAATGTATGATGAATACCATTGAGTCCTTAAATATAAACCTTGTATAGAAACTGCAAGAACTGTAAATACTATGTCAGTGGTCAGATAATGATTTTTTTTTAGACACAATTTGGAGGCCACACCAACAAGGTATCCACTATGTCTAGGTAAGGAATGCTTCACCATCACCACAACTATGGACTCTTTACTGGAAAAGGAAATTAGAGTAGTGGATAAGACCCTATCTACAATGATGGAAAATCGATATCTATATTTACTTACGAGATATTATGTGATTTGCTAGTGTTGTGAAGCTTCGGCTAGAAGACATTCTAAGACGGATGTCTGGTTCTTGATCCAACAGTGTCATGATGACCTGATAGTTTAGGACCGGCCATTGCAAGGCTGTATCGTCTTCCCCACTGCATAGGTGGAAGGATATCCCGACGTATCCAGTGTATGAGGATGAGTTTTGCCCATGGGGATAGAGACCAATACCATATCTGTAGCCTTCAGGGTTGGTAAAACACTGACTCACAAGACGATCTCCTTTGACGGTGGTGTCAAGGACCTGGCTAAAGTTGCGGATGGTCCACACAGAATTGGGGCAGGGGAGTTCTGATAGAGTGATGTCATCAACAAGAATCCCACCACTAGTGGTTTTATCATCTCCCTCAACACCTTGGAAAACGTAGCGGAATTTTACGTTTGCGTTCAGGGTCACATGTGCGAGCTTCCAGTTGTGGTCGTTGTCACCTGAATTGGGAGAAAGATGTGATATTTCAGTCATCCAATTGCATCATGTCAAGCATGATCAACTACACTATTGCATCAATGTGAATTGAAAAGCTATCTCCTACTTCCAATGCCTTTCTTCAACCCTAGGACCAGGTCTACTGAAATTTTCCTTAAATACCATAAATTGTGTGGATTTTCCTCAGCCTTCTAACATTTCCAGTGCCGTCGTCTAAGCGGAGCCAGATGGTCAGCTTGTCCTGGGGGCTTCCGTTCATCTTGTAAAAAAATTGCAGACACTGCTCAGTCCTTTTAGGGTACAGGATGCGGGACTCCAGGAGTGCGGTGTGGCCAATGGTTCCAGAGCTGGTATCAAAGTGCATAAAATAACCCAAATCTGTTAAAAATTAAATGAATAAAAATACTATTTAAAGAGCATAAAACAAGAAAAAAAATTAACAATTTTGATGCACACCTGTCAATTTAGACTTCCTTTTTAAAAGGGTGTTCCCATCCTGCACTTTGATGGCATATCAATAGGAATATGCCATCAAATGTGTTAGGTGTGGGTTCCACCTCTGGTATCCGCACCTATTTCGGGAACAGGCACCTGAAAGCCTCTGCACAGAACAGAGAGACAGTATCTCACAAAAGTGAGTACACCCCTCACATTTTTGTAAATATCGTATTATATCTTTACATGGGACAACACTGAAGATATGACACTTTCATACAATGTAAAGTAGTCACTGTACAGCTTGTATAACAGTGTAAGTTTGGCGTGCCCTCAAAATAGCTCAGCACACACCCAACAATGTCTAAACCACTGGCAACAAAAGTGAGTAAACCCCTAAGTGAAAATGGACAAATTGTGTGGCCACCATTATTTTCCAGCACTGTCTTAACTCGTTTGGACATGGAGTTCACTAGAGCGTCACAAGTTGCAGCAACTGGAATTCTCTTCCACTTCTCCATGACAACATCACAGAGCTGGTGGATGTTATAGACCTGTTTGAGGTTGCCCCACAAATATTCAGTACGGTTTAGATATGTAACCTTTACCCTCATTTTCTTTAGCAAGGCAGTGGTTGCCTTGGAGGTGTTTTGGGGGTTGTTACCATGTTGAGGTACTGCCCTGTGGCCGAGTTTCTGAAGGAGGGGCACATGTTCTGCTTCAGTATGTCACAGTATTTTTTGTCATTCTTAGTTACCTCAAAGAACTGTAGCTCCCAACAGATGACAGCAGTCATGCACCCCCACCACCATGCTTGACTGGAGGCAAGACACACTTGTGTGCGTACTCTTCAACTGGTTGCCCTCAAACATGCTTGACACCCTCTGAACCAAATAAGTTTATCTTGGTCCCATAAGACCACAGGGCATGGTTCCATAATCCATGTCCTTAGACTGCTTATCTTTAGCAAACTGTTTGCAGGCTTTCTTTTGCATCATCTTTAGAAGAAGCTTATATCTGGGACGACAGCAATGCAAACCAAATTGATACACCCTGCAGCATATGGTCTAAGCACTGACAAGCTGACCCGCATCCCTTTAACCTCTGCAACTAACTACTTTACATTGTATCAAATTGTCATATTTTAGTGTTGTCCCATGGAAAGATATAATACAATACTTACAAAAATCTGAGGGTTCTACCATACAGTCTCAGGTTGTTCCATATGGCCTTTCAATTGACCACTTGGTTCAGAGCAGCTGTCACTCTTGCTATTTTGTATTACATGAGTTCTCACTGAATTTCCCCTGCACATTCCCCCATAGGCTAATAAAACTTTCTTGTACACCAATTTGCAGGTAGGACCATAGTCCACAATTTAGCATATCTTGTTTGGAAGATGTGTGTTCTACATTCTATTAGTAATTATTTCACAGTAGTAGACAAGGCAACTGACCTTTGACATGAGCAATAAGTGTACTACCCGTGTTATACCTGCTGATAAGTCAGCACACGTGGCTTTCACACATGTTGACCTTTGGATTTATGGAGGACTTAACAGTTAGAGTATCTCACCTCTGCATTGTCCAGCCAGGGTGTGATCGCCTGAACCTGAAGAACCCAACTGGTGGATCCAGTCGGCATCATCTGTGGTTGACTGGACCATTCCACAAATGTTGATGAACTCAAAGGAGCATTGATCCAGGAGGACGAGGGGAGCAGCTGTGAGGAAACACCAAAATCAGTTCATTAACAAACAGAAAATGTATTTCTTAGTGGAACAGTTGTCCTGAAAGTCATTCTCCAGACGAGAAACCAAAAATTCCAATTTTAGTTTGATATGCAACCTACCAACCAACCAAACCCACAGATCTGAGATCAAAGCAGGAAATAGTTAAGTTACTTCAGGTTAGCCAAGATGGATTGTCATCCATTCTGATTGGAAAAAAGACGGTTCCCTGACCATTTAATTTCCCTGTACAAATATGTGAATGTACAGTACAGAGATGTCTCTTATGATCTTTAAAACTGGTCTCTCAGACAGCACTAATGGCCCTATTGCTCACTTTTTCCCATTTTTGGGGCCATTTTGTTGCGAACTTCTGCTATATCAATAGGCAATAGGCACTTGCTACTAACTGGCTGTTATTTTAAAGGGGTTTTGCCATTAAGGCATTTCATGCCTGATTTGTCCTGCATCAGCTCTCAATGTGCTCAAAAGGGGGCATGTATGATTCTGCATATCATGTGACCCAGCTGGCTTGACATCACCATGCCTTTCCCCACAGTGTGCTCATTCTAGTCAAAAAAGGTCTCTTTATGTAAAGAACTGTGAGTAGCTGCAATGTAGCTGAGTGGTTAGCACATCTGCCTTTTAACATAGGCTTCTTAGCTTCAAATCCATGCTGGAACCAAACGTGGGATTTTTTTTTGTCTCAATGCACATACCTGATTCCTGTATATAGGAAACATGTTTATAGCACCTACTTCAGGAAGCCCCCATCACTAACAATGGGGAGACTGAAGCAATCCAACAATAAGTGTACATAGGAAATATATGGAAATAGCACCTACTTTAGGCACCCCATCAAAAACAATGGAGAGACTGGAGCAATCCAATGATAACTGTACATAGGAAACATATGGTTATAGCACCTATTATAGGCAACCCCCATCACTAACCCAAAGGAGAGACTAGAGCAATCCAACAATAACTGTACATAGGAAACTATGGTCATAGCACCTACTTTAGGCATCCCCATCACTAACAATGGGGAGACTGAAGCAATCCAACAATAAGTGTACATAGGAAATATATGGTTATAGCACCTACTTTAGGCACCCCATCAATAACAATGGAGAGACTGGAGCAATCCAATGATAACTGTACATAGGAAACATATGGTTATAGCACCTACTTTAGGCAGCCCCCATCACTAACAATGGAGAGACTAGAGCAATCCAACTATAACTGTACATAGGAATAATATTGTAATAGCACCTACTTTAGGCATCCCCATCACTAACAATGGGGAGACTGAAGCAATCTAACAATAAGTGTACATAGGAAATATATGGTTATAGCACCTACTTTAGGCACCCCATCAATAACAATGGAGAGACTGGAGCAATCCAATGGATAACTGTACATAGGAAACATATGGTTTATAGCACCTACTTTAGGCAGCCCCCATCACTAACAATGGAGAGACTAGAGCAATCCAAGAATAACTGTACATAGGAAACATATGGTCATAGCACCTACTTTCGGTATCCCCCATCACTAACAATGGAGAGACTAGAGCAATCCAACAATAAGTGTACATAGGAAATATATAGTTATAGCACCTATTTTAGGCACCCCATCAATAACAACGGAGAGATTGAAGCAATCCAACAGTAAGTGTACATAGGAAATATATGGTTATAGCACCTATTTCAGGCAGCCCCCATAACTAACAATGGAGAGACTGGAGTAATCGAATGATAACTATACATAGGAAACACATGGTAAAAGCACAAACTTAAGGTACCCCCTATCAATAACAATAGAGAGACTGGAGCAATCCAATGCTAACTCTACATAGGAAATATATGATTATAGCACCTACTATAGGCAGCCCCCATCACTAACAATGGAGAGACTGGAGCAATCCAAAGATACCTGTACATAGGAAATATATGGTTATAGCACCTACTTTAGGCAGCCCCCATCACTAACAATGGAGAGACTGGAGCAATCCAATGATAACTATACATAGGAAACATGGCAACCAAGATGTAGGACCAAGATATAATTTCTGTTCAATCAAACACATCACTACCCACCACTGTTTGTGATTGGATAATTGAAATGAGGCGCGGTTATTTGGTCCTATGGGAGTGCGAGCGACGCTCTTATGGGTTTTCTTATGCTATCTGGATTATAACTGTACATGGCCGAAATCAAATGATAAGACTCCAGAAGTGGTACTGATCTCTATATAAAATGATCAATAATATTGGGGTAATGAAAAAACAATATTAATTCAATAAATTCATGTTTATTTTTTTTTTTTTCGGTACACCCATACTATTGATCCTTGGGTTTTGTGATTGGCCAATCACAAACAGAGCTCGCTCTGCATTTCTTTTCCATAGAACTCTATGAGAAAGTAGCTCGCGCTCTGATTGGCTGAGCTGGACGAGCCCCCGCTAGCTCAACCAATCAGCTCTATTCTGCCTTTTTACTGTATTTTGAACTGTCCCGCCTTTGAATATGATTGGTCAATACTTCTCCATAGGAAATAATGGGTCCCTGTCGCTCCTATTCTGATTGGTCAATACTCCTCCATAGGATATAATGGGTCACTGTCGCTCCTGTTCTGATTGGCTGGTTTATGCCGACCAATCAGAAGAGCTTAAACAATTTGAATTACTGTATTTCCCGGCAATTCTCTATATTGCAATTCCCTATGTAGCGCCGGTCTCGGCGACAAACGCGTTGTTCGGGATTTAACTGCTTTATTTGTAAAGAAGGGTTCTGCTCTTTATCTGATAATGATTTACACTTAATAAAAATGATTTCTTTATTCATACTCCATGCCGCACGGCGCGGAGCGCCGACATTGCATAGCGCCGATCTCTCCATAGATTACAATGGGAGAAGTAGCTCGCGCTCTGATTGGCTGGGATAGCCAAGCCCCCGCTATCTCAGCCAATCAGCTCTTTTCTGTATTTTTACTGTATTTTGAACTGTCCCGCCTTTGATTTTGATTGGTTCTAACTTCTCCATAGGATATAAGGGGTCTCTGTCGCTCCTATTCTGATTGGTCAAACTTCTCCATAGGTTTTAATGGGTCCTTGTCGCTCCTATTCTGATTGGATGAGATAGCCAAGTCCCTGCTATCTCAGCCAATCAGCTCTTTTCTGTATTTTTACTGTATTTTGAACTGTCCCGCCTTTGATTTTGATTGGTCCAAACTTCTCCATAGGTTTTAATGGGTCACTGTCGCTCCTATTCTGATTAGCCGGTTTCTGCCGACCAATGAGAATAGCTTTCAGAATTTGAATTACTGTATTTCCCAGCAATTTCCAATATCATAATTCTTGATATTGCGCCGTTCTAGATTTTTGGAAAGTGAATTTTTTTTATTCTATTTTCTTTTTGAGGTTTCAGCTCTTTTTCTGAGAATGTTTTCCGCCTTTATAAAGGCGATTTTTTTATTCATACTCCGCACGGACATCTTTAATGATTTCTCGCTGTTTTCCCGGCAGTCTCAATTCGGAATACATGTGAGGCGCAGTCCCTTCTCCGCCTAAGTCCCGCACTGCGCCCCACACACTGGCGAGGCGCAGGGAACTTTTCCCCGCATGTATGAGCGCACCTCCTCGGACGGCGAATATTAGGCACAGCGCCGCACTGAGCCCATGTCCCCATACTGCGCCCCACACACTGGCGAGGCGCGGCGGACATTACATGTTATGTATGACCGCGCTACCTCGGGCGGCGAATCATAGGCGCAGCCCCGCACTGCGCCTAAGTCCCGCACTGCGCCCTAAACACTGGCGAGGCGCGGCGGACTTTACATAGTATGTATGATTGCGCCTCCGGCGCCGACATAAATCAGGCGCACATTTCCCCAGAAAAGTGGCGCAATGGTGCGCCCCGACGTGGCGAGATTCAAAAAGTCGCCCTTAGTGGACTGCATGAACGGGGCGGGGACGTTTTGGTGTAATTTTGAGCCAAAAAACTGTCGTCCCTGCCCAAAAGAGATTAAAAGTCGAAACCCCCAAAACTGTCCAACTAGAAACAACGTTTTGAATGCGCCAAGAATGTGAACAAAGTTTGGCGCAAAAACCTTTCATACATACTGTTGTTTTTTTTCGGAACCACCCCTCTATATCCATGTATCTTTCCTATATCTAAAACCATAATAAAAAACCCCAATTTCCCCCCTTTTGGGTTTTAAGGATGGCATACGGGGCTTTGGGAAGATCCTCATACTGCAAGGTACATCCTGTTCGACTTCCCGGTCTTCCCCGGAAGTCAAACGTGACCGATGATATTATTAAATGCAGGAATCTTGGCCGTGATGGTTGGGATATTGGGGTCCTTGTTGAAGGAGTAGGGTCCATAGTGCATAACAGACTCATAATCATATGGGGTGTTCAGATCCGTGATATACTTGTCATCATACGTGTTGAAGTTGTGTTCTCTGCCTGATAAAGAGTATTAAACATGAAAATCTGCAGATATGTATGAAGAAGCTCGCCCGTGCATAGTGGAATAGATGTTAATATTTAACGTATATTACTTTACAAATAATTATTGGTTTTATCGGGACTTTAAAAAACTTGGCTTTGTATTAAAGATAGGAAATCACATATTTCCCAAAAAAATTTTTGGGAAAATAAAAAAAGCAGGAATTCGTGGGGCGCGCTGGGCGCGCCGCGGCAAAAATTTGAAAGGAAAACGCCCATCTTGTCGGAAAGCCACCCCCCTTAAAAATAAAAGCCACACCCACTCCCCCCTAATGCAAAAACGGCTTTGGAAGAAACCCAGGAAAGATCCCCTTAAAAGGGGCCAGGTAGAAAGCCCCCCAAACCGGTTATTTCCCCAAAAACCGGCCCGGTAAACCCCCCCTTGTCCCCAAGTAGTTTGCCCCCCTTCGTACCCAGGTAACCCAAATTTGAAAGCCAGGTAGATCCCCCCCCTTTGTTACCGGTGGGTTTTCCCCCCCCCCCCCCCATTTTTAAACCGGGTTTAGGTGCCCCCATTGTTAGCCGGGTTTAGGGGGCCCCTTTTTGGGTTCCCAGGTAGTGCCCCCATTGTTACCCAGGTATTTTGCCCCCATTGTTAGCCAGGTAGGCCCCCACCCGGGGTTCCGGGGGTAATCCCCCCCCTCTGGTTGCCAGGTAGATGTCCCCTCGTTCCCGGTAGTCCCCCCTCTGTTGCCGGTAGTCCCCCCATCTGTTAGCCGGGTAGGCCCCCATCGGGGTTAGCCGGGTAGTGCCCCCATCTGGTTGCCGGGTATTTCCCCAAATTCGGTTGCCGGGGGTATGCCCCCATCGGTTTTCCAGGAAAGGGCCCCCATCGGGTTGCCATAGTGCCCCCTCTTTTTCCCCAGGTATTGCCCCCCTTTTCCCAAAGGTAGGCCCCCCCTTTTTAGCCAGGTAGTCCCCCCCACTTTTTAGCCAGGGGTCCCCCCAATTTTTGCCGGGTAGTCCCCCCCACCCTTTTTTGCCAGGTAGTCCCCCATCGGGTTACCCAGGTTTGCCCCCATTGTTCCCAGGTAGTGCCCCCATTGTTGCCAGGAAGTGCCCCAAATTTTTTTCCCCAGGTATGCCCCCATTGTTCCCAAGGTATTTGCCCTCTCTGTTGCCTGGTGGGGCCCCCTTTGTTGCCAGCTGATCCCCCCCAAATGTTGCCAGGTAGTCCCCCCTCTTTTGCCGGGTTAGTGCCCCCATTTTTGCCCAGGTGATGCCCCCTTTTCCCAAAAAAAGGCCCCCTTTGGGTTGCCGGGTAGTTCCCCCCCTTTGTTGCCAGGTTTTGCCCTCTTTTTTTCCGGGGAGTCCCCCCTTTGTTCCCCAGGTAGTCCCCCCATTTTTTCCCAAAGCTAAAAAACCCCCTTTGGTTCCCAGGTATCCCCCCTCTTTCCCAGGTTTTTCCCCCCATTTTTTGCCGGGTAATGCCCCCTCTTTTGGCCGGGTTTTTTTCCCCCCTCTCTGTTCCCGGGTATGCCCCCTTTTGTTGCCAGGTGTCCCCCATTTTTGCCAGCTGAACCCCCCCTTTGGGTTCCCAGGTATCCCCCCTCTTTTCCCAGGTGATGCCCCCATTGTTCCCCAGGTGATGCCCCCTTTCTTTTTCCAAAGGTAGTGCCCCCATTTTGCCAGGTATTCCCCCCTTTTTTTGCCAGGAAAGACCCCCCTAAAGCAAATTTAAAAATAAAAATAAAAAAATTTTCCACTTCCCTTACCAGGCTCCTGCAGCGGGGCCAGCCCCTTTCCATCTTTTTAAAGGGGCGCAGGGGAAGTGAAGCACCGCGCCACCCCCCTGCACCCGCGCGCCCTTTTCCCCCCCCTGCGCCGCTCCCCATGGAAGTGGGGGCGCACACCCGGCGCCTTTTAAAAAAAGGGGAAAGGGAGGGAGGGGGAGCGTTTCCCTCCCCCTTTCCTCCCCGAACAGTGAGCCCGCGGGCGGGGAGCGGCCCCTTTTGGGGCCCGCTTCACCCGCCGTGGGAAGGGGGCCCGGCGGCGCAAGAGTAGCGCACCACGCTACCTTGGCCGGGGGGAAATTTTTTTTTTTTTTTTTTTTTTAAAAAAGGGACCCCCCGCCGGCCTGAAAACGGCGGGGGGGGAAACCCCAACTCCCCCGGGGGGCTTTGGGGGGGCCCCCCAAAATGGGGGAAACCCCCCCCGCCAAAAACGGGAGAGTTGGCATTTGGGAAAATGGGGTTTTCAGGAAAGTGTTTGTATTAAAAATTAAATTTGTACTGGTACCTGGTAATGTACACATTTTTAATCTTGAAAACTTACCGTGAAATAATATATTACATTATATATTAAAAGTTACTACACAATAAAAAGTGTGAAGTTATATTTATACAGTAATTCACAGTAGAGCGTCATTTTTTTTATGTCCTACAAGCTAAATTTATTATGATGGTCTGGGGGGTCACAAAAATTTTTATGCAGGGGTTTCTGCAGCAGCTTGAGGTGTATTATGGGGTTCTGCACCCAGCTGAGGTTTTTAAAGATTTTTTCTGTAGCAGCGTGGTGTTTTAAAGAGGTTCTGCAGCGGGGTGGGTTGTACTATGATTTCTGTAGCAACTGTATAATACACTATAATATTGCCAATGGACCTGTGTTTAAAAAGAGAGAGAAAAGTACATGTAGATAAGTACTTGGTAAAGTAGAAAATTTTTTCCTAAAAAAGGGTGTGGGGACGGGATTTTCTGCAAAAGGGATTTTAAAAAAGCCCCCCGTCCCCCCGCTATCTCTGTAAAAACATCTGTTTTCTGACTACAAAATTGACATAAAAAATTTATTTTTAAAGGGAATTTGGTTAGCGAAATTGTTAAAAAAAACTTCAATACGCAAAAAAATCTTTTTGCAATTTAAAAAGCAATAAAACAAAAAGGGCCCCAAAGATGATGGTTTGGGTGGTTTTTTCCGTTACCCTTTGCCTTCAGAATCCAGTTTGGTTCCACAATCAAAATTGGGTTTCTAAGGGTATGTTAAAAAATTTCTTCCTTATGACCCAGGTATCTCCAAACCTTAATTTGTACACTGTGGGAAGAATTGAATGAAGGGGAATAAATGACCTACCTTCAAAAATTTATCCACCAGATTATCACTAGTCATCTCGGTCATTTCTTGTGTTCATGATAGAATCCCCAGAGAAATGGAGGACTCGTGTTCTACATGGTTTTAGTCCATCCCCCCCATGGAAAGGTTCTGTCCATTAAAAATCCCCAACATGGCCAGCAGTTAAAGAAAAAAAAATTTCATACTCAAATATGTAGATTGGTTTTTGGATCATTACTCCTTTATTTGGTCATGCCCAAGGTAACCCCAACCCTTTGAAAAAAAATGTGAAGGCAACCAGACCCCCTTGGGTTGTAAAATAACACATGAATTTGGCATACATACTAGTTGGACAAAAAAAAACCCCCAACTTTCAGAGATAGTAGATGTACCGCATACCCTATCCAAAACGGGGACAGGTTTTTCTGGTGCCCAGGCAAAAAAAGGGAGTGGCACCCCCCCCCCCTTTTTCCATGAAAAATTTTCAACTCAACCCCTACCTATTGCGCCCTTTTGCCGGGGGAAACGGGGCATAACGGTCGCCTCCTTTGCCTACCCTTTGTCCCCCCCTGCACCATCAAAGAAGTGATCCGGCCATAAACCCCCACCCCATCTATCCTCGGGTAACAGCTCCTTTCCCAAGGATTATAATTTAAAGGAAAAATGTAAACCTGTTCCAGCATAGGTTTATAAAGGTTTTGTCCTGTCAAACTAAATCTATCAGTTCAAAGAGGAATTAGTTTTTGGGTGGATTGGGGTGCGCATGTCATATATTTAGATTTTTTAAAGCATTTGATACGGGGGCAATAAAATCTGGGAAGTAAAAAGAGAATGCTTGGATGGGAAAAAGATTGCAAGTGGGAAGCAACGGCTCAGAGATGAAAACAAAGGGTGGTGATTAATGGTACTCCAACTGGATCGCTGTTTTTGTTGGGCCACAGGGGTCAGTAATGGCCAATTCTCTTTAATTTAAAATTATCAATGACTTACGAAGGGTTTCCAGTAGAAACGGTAAAAGTTTAAAAGCAATGAAGGGGAATGTTCTATTACAAAGGGATCTGGATAAGTTGGAGACCAGGGCAGAGAAGTGGCAGATGAGGTGTAACACATGGGAAGGAAAGCACATGGGGAGGAAAATCCTTTCCATGATTACATGTTAAACGGAAAAAATGGGAAAAAAGGGCTGGGGAAGCCAAATTTGTCAGGCCAGCTCCAAGGAAGTAGGTATGGGTTTTATTAAAGGCAAGATGCACATAAAAACATCATTCTCCCATTAACAAACCCCGATTAGACCACACAGGAAAATTGTGTACGTTTTTGGGCACCATGGCCCGGAAAGACATTGTAGAGCTTTAAAAGGTACAAAAGCGGGCAACAAAAATAAAAAAGGGGCGGGGGACACATACCCAAAAAATTGGCAAGTTTTGGGGTTTTTTAGTTTTAGAGAAAAGACGGCTTTGGGGGGGAAAAATAAATATGTTAAAAAATTTAAAAGGCAAAATAGGGATCCCCCCAAGATCTATTCACACCAGGAATGTATCTAAACAAGGGGGGTCCTCTATGTATAGAGGAAAAGGTTTTCATAAAAAAGGGTAGAGATTCTTTACTGTAAGCTGCTTTTACACACAAAGACCAAACCCGACAGATTTCCCCAAACCGGTTTTTAAGTCTTTTTTTTGTCTTGCAGGAGGACAGCTTTTGTCCACAGTTTGCGGATTCAAGCCATCCCCCTTTGCACGGTTTTCGGGCAGAAGATGGACATGTTCTAAGTTTTTCAGACCGCCGGCTTCTACCTCATGGCGGGTTTTGCCTTCCTCTGGATCAACACTATAGCAATAGGCTGAACTGGATGGACGTCTGTCTTTTTCAGCCTTACAAACTATGCCCATGATTTTCCTATTTTTTATTTGAATTCTATTACCATAAGTATATTGGGGCCCAAACATGTATGAAACGGTCTAGGTCTAAGATTTTCTTGTTGCCCATAGAACCCAATCAGAGCTCCTCAATCATTTCATATATTGCCCTGAAAAAATAAAATTGGAACTTTGATGGGTTGTTAATGGCAACAAATAAAGGCTTGGACCTAGACAATTTCCATACATGTCCCTCTTAGATATTATAGTCAGAATGATTGCAATGCATATAGTTTCCTAGGGGTTTTTTTCAGACTGATCAGTCATAACAATCTTCCACAAATTGCTCAAAATTTGGGAAACTATTTGCGGGAACTCTAGTATTGCAAATGATTGGCCATCCAAGCAATGCATAGACATGCCAGGTCCACCAGAATATTTTAAAACCAGACTTGTTTTTGGAAAGAAAATCACATAGACAGACTGAAAATGACCCTGACCAAAGCTCAGCGAAATGCTGGCTTGATTGTTTGCCTATTATGTAAATTCTCTGTATATCATTTTTTTTCTTTTACTTTATTGTTAGTTGGAATTTATACTTATTTGTTTTACTTACACACCATGGGAGTAATTTGTATTTGCTTTATATATTAATGTAACATTAAAAAAATTGTGTATTTCCCTTACAATTGGGGCTTACTTTTCAGCAGTTATTCTTATCCAGCACCATCTTTTTATAAGCTTTTGTGTATTGATATATTTGTTTAATAAAAATAGGTCGGGCTGCGGGCACTCCCTGCGCCGGAAAGAGTGGCGCTGCGGTCCGCGGTCCTGGCCGCATATACTTACCCAGCCTCGCTTCTGCTGCCCGCGTCCCTCTCCCAGCCAGTGCACATGTCCCCTTCTCGCTCAGACTTAAAGGGCCAGCACGCCATAATTGGTTGATTGCCGGCCACTGACCCAAAATAATGGCTCCACTTCCAACATGCCTCCGCCGGATCTTTAGTGCTCTATGCCTATCAAGAAAGTGTTCAGAAGCCTCGTCCGTGTTTTCTGTGTACCGAACCTCTTGCTCCATTTTCCAAACCGAACCTTCCCCGGGCCCGTCCTGACCTGCTTTCCTGTCTCCGACTACGAGTTTGCCCGACGACTTTGTACCTCGCTGCACCTCGGCTGCCTCCGCAAGCAAGTCGCGTCAGGGGTAGTGACCTGGTGGAATCCTGCCGCAGCAAGTCCATTCTGCCTTGCGGCGGGCTCTGGTGAATACTTAGACTCTGCTTCCTGGCATGGCCTATACCACCATTTCTGGTGGTCCCTGGATTACTCTCTACCTGCCATTACAGTAAGCCCTGGATCCCGCCATAGTGCCGTTGTCCAGTTTGGCGGATCTTTCGACCATCATTGCCAGCAATCCTAGCAATTGGTGCAACAGGCGCAACAACTGAACGAGTTGACCGCCATTTATGAAGCAGCTCAACACCGCCCAGCAGCACCTTCACTGCCTCCCGTGGTTGCTCCTATGCCTGCTGTCCAGTTGGCCCCTATGGGCCAAAAGCTCTGGCTGTCGCTTCCTTCTGAAATTTGATGGCGACCCGAAGCTCGCAGGGGACTTATTACCCAGTGCTCGATGCATGTGGAACTGATGGCGCCAGTTCCCAACCGAACGGTCCAAAGGTGGCGTTCGTGGTCAGTCTGCTTTCCAGGAAGGCCCTGGCGTGGGCCCCACCTCTCTGGGACAGGGGTGCCCGTGATGGCTGACCTGCAGGCTTTCCTCAAGGAATTTCGCAGCAAAGTTCGAGGAACCTTCTTGTGCATCATCTGCCGAATCTGCGCTACTGAACTTGGGCCAAGGAGATTCATCGGGGGAGACTACGCGTACAGTTTCCCCACCTGGCCTCGGAATTTACCTGGAATGAGGCCGCCTTATGCGCTACCTTCAATGAAGGGCCTCTCCAGTAGGATTTGGACACGCTGGGTGCAAGAGATCTCCCGCTCTCTGAATGAGTTGATTAATTTGGCCTCGTATCGACGTGCGCTTCGCTGAGAGACAAGAGGAGCTCCATAAGGAACGTGATTCAGTTCGGCCTCATTGGTTCCTCGCTTGGCTCCAGTGTTCCAGAAGCCTCCTCTGCCACTTCCACAGCCTTCCGGCGAGGAACCTATGCAAGTTGACAGAGCCCACCTCTCCAAGCAAGAGCTTTCCCAACGTCAGGTGGAAAATCTGTGTTTGTACTTCGCTAATCCAGAGCATTTCCATAGGGACTGTCCGCAATGTCCCCAACGGTTTGGGGCATGCCCGCACCTAGGATACGTGGAAGAGGCATCCCTAGGTGCTAGTTTCTCCTCTCCACACCTGACAATGCCGGCACGGGTTGTGACCAATGCTGGACTCTCGTTCCAGGCCCCAGCTTTCTTTGACTCAAGTTCAGCCAGGAACTTCATTCACACCTCCCTGGTGTCACAGTATCACCTCACGGTGGTCCGCCTGGAAAAAAGCGCTCGTCATCTCTTTGGTCAGCAGGGAGCTCCTGATCGATTACATTCAGTATGCTACCAAACCAGTGTCTCTTCAGGTGGGGGCCCTGCACAAGGAGAGGATTGCATTCTACATGCTGCCTCGGTCTTCTTCTGTGATTCTCTTGGGGCTTCCGTGGCTGCAACGCCATGCACCTACACTCGACTGGAAGACTGGAGAAGTCACTTGCTGGGGACCAGCAGTCTGGTGGCACCTCGCCCGGTGCACCCCACTTCTCCGTCGGCGCCCCACAAACCATTGCCCGGTCTACCCACAGCATACCAGGACTTCGCTGACATCTTTTCAGAAAAACAAGCAGAGACCCTTCCTCCTCACTGCCTGTGCGACTGCCCGATAGACCTGCTGCCTGGTACCAGCCCTCCCAGGGGCAGGGTCTACCCTTAGTCGGCGCTTGAAACCTAAACTATGCCGACCTACATACAGGAGAATCGGCAGAAGGGGTTCATTCACAAGTCCTCCTCTCCGGCTGGTGCTGGATTCTTCTTCGTGGAGAAGAAGGATGGCTCCCTGCGGCCCTGCATTGACTATCGGGGACTCAATAAAATTATGGTGAAGATATCCAATATCCTTTGCCTCTGATTATGGAGCTCTTTGACCAGCTCTGCAGAGCGAAGATCTTCTCCAAGCTGGACTTATTGGGGGCCTACAATCTCATCTGTATCTGTGAGGGGGATGAATGGAAGTTGGCCTTTAATACACAGGACAGGCACTTCAAGTACCTGGTCATGCCCTACGGACTGTGTCATGCTCCAGCAGTCTTTCAGGAGTTCATGAACGACATATTCAGTGACCCCTTCTATACCTGTGTTGTGGTTTACCTGGATGACATCCCGGTGTCCTCTGCCAATCTGGAGACTCATCGCGTCCATGTTCGCCATGTACTGAGGTGTCTACGTGCTAACCACCTCTACGCCAAATTTTGAGAATTTTTAAAAAAAAACCAAAACCCCCCCCCCCCCCCCCCCCCCCCCCCCCCCCCCCCCCCCCCCCCC
>JAODAL010020686.1:0-68823 GCA_025379985.1 Phyllomedusa bahiana | reverse complement strand
AACAGGCAGAAAGGGGGGCCCAAGGCGCTATATCTCTGTGACAGCTCATGGGTGAGGGGGTGGATGTCTCTGGGGGTGACGGTGGCTCTCAGGCTCGGCGCACGCTCTTCAAAACCGCAGGGATGGTGCAGGGCTCTTTCCCCCAAGGTCTCTGGTGGCCTCACGTGCCAGAGACACCAGGCCGTGTTGAAATTAATCTGCCTTGGAGACGTCACACACAAAGGTCAGGAGCTGTGGACGGCTCTAAGCAACGAGACCGAGCGTGGCTGGGTGACAAGAACCTTGTGCCAGGCAAGGTGGTGTGCGATAACGGGTGAAATCTGCTGGCCGCCCTTAAGATCGGTAGGCTGGAGCACATCCCTTGACTGGCACATGTCATGAACCTTGTCGTCCAGAAATTTCTAAAGAGCTACCCGGGTCTGGACTGCCTGCTGAAGAAGGCTCGAGGTCTGAGTTCGCACTTCCGCCGTTCGCACCTGCTTCGTCCCGCCTGGCTGACGTATGCAGCGTCAGCTCGGCCTCCCCGTCAACCGTCTCATTGTTGACGTGGCAACACGCTGGAATTCCACCCTCCACATGCTCCAGCGATTGTGGCAGCAGCGCAATGCCATTACGCAGTACGAAGTGACACATGGCCTGACAAGCAGCGGTACGGAGCTCGGGGTGTTGAACCACCGAGAGTGGAGGCAGGTGAAAGAGCTCTGCACCATCCTTGCAAGTTTTGAAGAAGCCACCAAAATGGTCAGTGCGGACAATGCCCTTGTCAGCATGAGCATTGTGGTGATCTTAGTTCTGGAACGATCGTTGGACACTCTGAAACAACAGGTCCCGCCAGCGACGGAGGAGGAGACGGACACAGATGCGGACACGGAGCCTTTCTCTCCGTCAAATCCACAAGGCCCGACAGTTTCACAATTTCATCGGTCTTCATTAGGCAGTGGTTCGGGGTCCAGAGCTAGTGCAAGGTGGCGCATCAGCTTTCAGGGTGCATCATCTCAGGCAAGTCAGGGCTGTGTTGAAGCTGTGCCGGAGGCAGCGGAGGAGGAGGAGGAGGAGGAGGAGGAGATATTCCTAGACACCGATGTTACCGACGTCCCTGCCTTGGAAAGAGGTTGGCGCGAATTTGAGGCGGAGGAGGAAGATGAGGAAGATCAGTTTGCTAGTGCCCCTCGACCCAGAGGCTTGGGAAATCAAGGCTCCATCTCTCACATGAGTGCTTGGATGCTCCATTTCCTCCAACATGATCCTCGCATTAAGGCCATCAAAATGAACAACAGTTACTGGGTGGCCAACTCCTGGATCCCCGGTACAAAACAAAAATCAGCACTTTCCTTCCACCCACCCAATAGAGAGTAAAATGCAGGAAATGGAGACCTTGCTGATTGATCAACTGGAGACATCTGTTGCGTCTGCTTCACGTTCCCCAAATGTCACGGTGGAACAACATCAGCGACGTGACAGCAGTAGAGTGCCAAGTAGGCGTAGCGGCAGCAGCAGGCAAGGTGGCAGAAGCCTAATGGGTGACCTCTGGCAATCTTTGTTTACCACCTCACCAACGCATGCAATGCAGGGCACACATCCAACACACAGAGATCAGCTTAAGATCATGGTGCACGACTATCTGCGTCTCAACACCGATGTTTTTGCATGTGTTCCGGACCCAATAGACTTCTGGGTATCCAAAATGGACGAATGGCCGAGCTGGCTCGTCACGCCATAGAGGTGTTGTCCTGCCCAGCAGCCAGCGTCATATCTGAGCGGACCTTCAGCACAGCTGGAGGAGTCATTACAGACAAACGCATTACAGATAATGTGGATCGTTTGACATTCATCAAGATGAATCAGGCATGGATCTCTGATGATGTTGTGGCCCCAATTGCCGAGGTCACCGATTAGTTGCCGTCTACTTCACATTCCTTTTCAAACAGAAATGGTCCTCTTGAAAACTTTTTTTTTAAAATGATCATTTCTTACTGCAATTTTTATTCTCTTTTCCCAACAGTTCATTTTGCTGGTTTTGCTGTGAGGAGACTGTAAAAGAACAACACCGTATTCCATTTACTCACTTTATCTTAAGAAGTTTTCGCATTGTCAATGGTTTTGAGGTCATGTTGCTGTGAGATACAGCAATAATCATGGTCCTTTGGAACAGAAATGTGACTTCTAAGTGGCATTTCTCCCTCACAATTTTTAATAGTGGCTGAGAAGTCATATTTATAATTTTTTGGGGTCATGTTGCTGTGAGATACAGCTATAATTATGGTCCTTTGGAACAGAAATGTGGCTTCTAAGTGGCATTTCTCCCTCACAATTTTTAACAGTGGCTGAGAAGTCATTTTTATAATTTTTTGGGTCATGCTGCTTTGAAATGCAGCAATACTCAGGTCCTTTATAAAAAAATGTTGGGTTTTTAATCGACATTTGTTCTTCACAATTGACCAAAGTGGCTCAAGGGTCATGTTTGAATTTTTGGGGGCATTTTGCTGTGAAATGCAGCTATAATACAGGTCCTATTATAAAAAAAATGTTGTTTCTAACAGACATTTGTTCTTCACAATTGACCAAAGTGGCTCAAGGGTCATGCTTTGAATTTTTGGGGGCATTTTGCTGTGACATGCAGCTATACTACAGGTCCTATTCTAAAAAATGTTGTTTCTAACAGACATTTGTTCTTCACAATTGTCAAGAGTGGCTCAAGGGTGATGGTGCTGTCAGAAACAGGAATAGGTAGGACACTGTTAAAATTTGGGCACATATTGCTAAAATGGACTTGTTTTTGCAAGATCTTTAACATAGCTATCAATCCCTGTATTGAGACAACCCATTTAATACAATGAAAAAAAGAGAAACAAAGACATGGTGGGATTCCATCCTATTTTAAAAATGTGTTTTCTAGAATTAAAGTACTAAAAAAATTGCATGTACAAAATAGCTGTTAAAAAAATTCCTCTGAATTGTACAAGGGAGGTACAGGAAAACTTGACCAGATGTAGGTTATTCAGAGGACATGGAGTATGGAGCACGGACAGAGAACAAAGTACAGAGACCATTTCCTCCAGCACGTTGAGTAAATGAGAAAAAGAATGCCAAGATAAAGGGCACCTGGGTGTAACAGGAGCGTTAACCACCAGTATTTCCAAGTGAAGCTCAATTGGTCCACACTCATACGGAGGGGCAAGCGCTACCCAGGTATTGACTGTGTTCAGAGGAAGGCTGGAGTTCTCACACTTCCGCGTCCGCTCTCTGCTTCAGCTCGTCAGTTTTAGTTGCGTTTTGCTGCGTCATCAGGGAATTTTAAACATGCGTGTTAAATAGATGACGGACGCAGCCTGGCTTTCACCGCACACCCACTGTAACTCCGGCCGTGGGTATTGCTGTGGCCCAGGACAGTTATGCCAATGTTCCAGTTCAACTAAAATGTGGTGAAAGACTCCTTTTTCCGGCTCTTTTAATTTGTGGGGGTCATTGCAGGTTTGGGGCTCATGTGTGGCCCAGGGACAGGTTTTAGTCAATGTCGTGACGAAACTAAAAAATGGTGGTTGAAAGAACTCCTTTTTCCGGCACTTTTTTAATGTGGGGGATCATGCAGGTTGGGGGGTCATGCTCGTGGCCCAGGACAGGTATAGTCAATGTCCAGTGAAACTTAAAATGGTGGTTTGAAAGACTCCTTTTTGCGGCACTTTTTAAATTGTGGGGGTCAATGCAGGTTTGGGGCTCATGCTGCCGTTTCAGGCAGTGATATTCAATGTCCAGTACAACTAAATAAATGGTGGTTTGAAAGACTCCTTTTTGCGGGCACTTTTAAATTGGGGGTCATGCGGGTTTGGGCTTCATGTTTGCGTTCCAGGACAGGATATTCAATGTCCAGTTCAAGTAAAATGAGGTTCAAATCATACTGCCTTCTGGCACTTTTTAATTTGTGTTGATGCAGTTTAAGGGTCAGGGCGTGTGTGGTACAAGACCAGGGTTAGTAAATGGATCTGTGACTTTTTTTCTGTGATTTTATACCTAAGTGGTGTTGCCTAAGATGTTGCAAGTATCCAATTTGACTGTTGTGGATGTTAATTTTCAGCTTCTCCAGCCTTGTTTGCGGTGTAATAATTGAAGGTCGTTGTTGCTCTCCCATAGACTTTAATGTTCATCAACGCGCATAATCGATGCTCACTATCGAAAAACCTTATCGATAGCGGCCGACTATCGATCGATCTCGATAGAAAACGCAATCGCTCAACACTACTTATATTGCCTCCAACTGGGAATGGTTCATTGTAAAGCCATTGAGCTGTAGTATGACCTTGTGTCTCTGTTTTTAAGTAAATAATGTTCAATTTTTCTGTGATTTTTTTCTTCTGTAAATTTCTAGTGTAAGGACTCACAAGACAATGAGGACCATTGCCATGGGTTACAAACTTGTGTATATTGGCCATTATATCAACTAATATCTCATTGTATACCTCAGAGAGTGGGAGTATTTTGTGTTGGACACATCAAATATGCTGGGACACCCGCTCAATCAAATACTAAGGTGGTCATCAATTGGTTGTAAACCAGCATGTTGTACCTCACATAACTGTACAACTGACACCCTTTATAAGCCTTATCTAAATGCAATTGTAATGCTAATCATCATCTCCTTCATTAATAGTAGGCATATTAGGTCATTTATCAGTATTTTTGCATTTGTACAATCTCCTCTGTATGGTATTGTGACTTTTCTGCATACTGGTTTGAACAGGTGCTTGTCCAATGTGCATTTTTTTGTTGGACAGTTGACCCCACCTCCCCTTCAATAGTGAGCTGCAACTGTTAAATTTCTCTCATGTAGTACTGAGGCTTATATTGCCTCCAATTGGGAATGGTTCACTGTCCAGACATTGAGCTGTAAGTATGGTCTTGCCTCCGCATTTTACTCTTACAGTAGTAGAATGTAGATTCCATATACATGGCAGCTACTTAATATAGTTGGTTTAACACATGACAAATGCCTTATTATTCCTTTCCTTCATTATTGCTTTGTTGTATTCAAGCCATGTGCTGAACTAGTAAATGTGTATAGATTAGGCTCTAACCACTTGTTGTATTTATCTTTTACTGCATATTTTATATCTTTTGGAAGTAAGGGATTTTGACTCTATTAACTCCTTAAAGACCACCCACCGTCTTTTGACGGTGGGCTTTTCTGGTCGTTTGTCTGCAGCGACGTCTTTTGGCGTTGCTTCAGACATCGAAGTTTGTGGCTCTGGGCGCCGCAGCAGCGCTGAAATCGGGGCTGTACTACACAGCCCTGATCCCAGCGCAGCTCCTGCGAGCACCAGGGAATGGGATAAACCTCCGCTCCCCGGTGCTTTAACCCTTTGATTGCCGCAGATCATCACCGCAGCGCAATCAAAGGGTTTCTCTGCCCTGTCGGATGATCGGAACACCCGGTGACCAGACAGTGCCTGGGGAACGGCTGCACAGTCAACGATGGGGACGTAGAGTAGCCCCAGGGCTGTCTGTGTAAGAAGCCAGTGATCAGGGCACACTGTGTGCTGTCCTGATCACTGCCTGGGTCAGACTGACACAGATTATAATGTATTAGCATATATGAATATGCTAATACATCACTAAGTGGAAAAAAAGTAAAACAGTTCTCCCTTCATGGGATTTAAAAAAAAGGACATTAAAAAACAAAAAAAAGTGTAAAAAAAAATAACAAAAATAATAAAATAAAAATAAATATTTAATAAAAAATAATTGTGCATACATTACACACACAAAAAAATCTACACATATTAGGTATCCACATGACCGTAATAATCTGTAGAATTAATCTTAAGTGTGAAATGTGAATGGTTTACAAAAAGTTAAAAAAACAAAAAAATGTAAAAAAAATAGAAAAAAAATTCTGCAGTTATTTATGAGTGAACTTAAACTATTCCCCCATAAAGTACAACTTGTCTCGAATAAAATTAGGTCTCAAACAACTGCGTCATTGAAAAAATAAAAAAGTTACAACTGTTGAAACACAAGGAGGCAAAGACTAAAAAAATGTTCTGGTCATTAACTACTTTTCAGGCGTTCGGCTTAAAGGGGTTTTGCCACGATGTAATGTTGACGTGGGATCCTCCAAAATGGGTATTTAATCACTTATCTAAATATTTGTCATTAAAAAAAGTGAAGCCTGTCAGAGCTACAGCCTGACTTACATGCCTTTGGTTTCCTGACAGTTTACATTGGACACGACCAGGAGCTGACAGGAGCAGCTCTGGCCACGCTTGCGTGTTTGCACTTCTTATCTGATGACAGGGAACATGAACGAGCTTTGGAGGGACTGGGGAGAAAAGTGCAGTGTATGAGGCTGTCTGCTGTATAGAGAATCCACTCGTTGTAATGTAATTATTTGAGTGAACATTGCAGACGCTCCCTGCTTCCTCGCTCTCTGCTCATCCCCCCCCCTTCTCCCCCCGTGACTCAGCTTGCTGAGTTTATCTTCTCTTCTGAGCAGATAAGAGTTAAGAAACTCATTTCTTTGCAAAATCCCTTTAAGGGGTTAATACTCTGTCAGGCCCAGCTGGCCTGACAGGCACACTTAGTTTTGTTTCTCTCTCCTCTCCAAATTATCAGAAACCCTCCCCACTTCCAGTTATTTCATGTCTTTAAGCACTCTTTGAAATCTGATCTCACAGTGTTACAGCAGATCTCCTGGAGAGCATATCTGACCTTCTCAGGCTTACTGTGCCTTGCTTCTCTAGCACTGTATTCTCATCGGATTTTTGCCTGATTCAGTATTTAGAATCTGATGAAAATCTGACTATACTCAGTAGTGTGTAGACCTCAATAGAAAATCTGTGCTGTTGTCTACAAAGCACGGGTTTTCTACTGAAGTCGCCGGCCGTCTGGTGGAAGAAAGAACATGTTCTACCTTCCGTCGGATTTCCGTCAGATTCCCGTAGCCTCAATGTGCAGCACCAGTGGGAATCAAAAATCCATCAACATTTTTTGCTCAAAAAACACGTCAAAAGCTGTGGTGTGGCAAAGTTACAATAGACATAGCCTAAGTGTAACTGTGCTTCTTCTGCTGAACATGTAACCTCTGAATCTAAGTAAATAGTAATCAATTAGCATCTACTGTAAGTGCATTACCATTAAGTTATTTTCCAAATATTAATATTTAGTAATAGTCATAGGTTATAAATACTGGAAGCTATATGGCGGTAGTTGACGAAGGGTTAATAGAGTGCTGCCAGCTCTTTAAGTACAACATAACCCTCAAAAATTCCTTGATGAGATACTGTTTAAAAGAGGGGGGGGGATCAAAACATGTTGGGATCAAACATCATCTATAGGATTAATTAGGGTGATTTACCATAGGGTGAAGCTTTTCGGGGCAGTTACCCTTTGGTAAGGGTCACCATAGCCCATCTAGGGTACAATAGGGATATACCCCTCAACTTTGTACTCTATTTGTGTACCTTCCAGTGGCTATTGTCAATTTTCATCTTTTTCATACCAACTGTATGTTTTTTATTTGTGTTCTAATGCAGCAATTGTAAAGTTATTAAAAGTTATATCATATGTTGATACACCCCTGTTTGATGAATTTCCATGTCACTTTGGTTGTGCAACCACAAATCAGACTTTGATGGCATATCACTGCAATATGTATTCCATCAAATTTATACACAGAAATCACTCTAAAAAAGATCAGAAACAACAATATTTTTAATAGGATGAACTCCTGTAAAACACAATCAAAGTGCTTGAAATTAAATGGAGAAAATTCACTTTTCCTACTGCTCTAGAGTAGATAATTCCTGTCACTACACATATAAATAGGCCTCAGTGATCAGGACACCAGCAGTTGACAGCTGTATTAACTCTCTAATGATGGCTTTAGAGACACCTCTAATCCCAGTCATCTAAATATTTAGGCACCCTTATCAGTAACCATGAAACATTAATAAAAGGGTCCCTTTCAAGACTAATTTTGAATCCTGGAATGGACTCAACATGGTTCATTTACTTATAGATACAGGTTGGAGCTCTAGTAAGGGCAGTCCTGTAATGTCACATCTTTACATATGGACTAACAGATGTCTGCCTATTACTAGGCACAGACATAATGAGATAGCATGTAGTACATAGCTAATAATAATAAGCAAAAAGGCAGGTTTCAAACTAAAAATGTGTATAAAATGTATTCAATAAACTATAAAAAGCATATAGATATTTGGTGGAACCATAATTTTATGCCATATATTAGGGTAACATATTATTTCTGGTGACCAATAAATGACATAAAAATGTTAAAAAGAATGTTGGAATAAATATATAATAAATCCTCACTATTTTAAAATCATGAGACCAAGATAACACCTTGAAATTGATCAACAGTACCTCACCCTAGTAGGATGCTCTGTGTATGTCAAGGAGAATGCTATGTATCAGCCACCTTTGTCACCAGATGAGAATTTGGTGATGGTGGTGTTACAGCGTGGGCAGGTGTGTTTGTGACAAGCCTCTACTACTTGAATAACATCATTAGTCCAGTCATTGTGCCTCTACGTGAAAAACACAGGGCTAAATTCAACTTCATAGATGAGAATGCTCTAGCTCATTGAGGTTGCATCATTAGGGAACAGTTGGTGGAGACTGGGGTAACTCAAATAGAGTGGTCTGCACTTACTTCATTCCTGAACCCCTAGAAAACCTGGGGGATCAGTTGAGTGGCTATTTAGAAGCTCGTAACTCTGTACCCCTGAACCTCAATGGCCTAAGGAGGACCTTTCAAGAAGATGTCATAGCTCAGTAGTCATTAACTCGGCTGGCATGAGACAACGTTGTCAATATGTAATTGATGCTGAAGGCCACATGACTCGTTATTGAGACTTTGATATTTTTGATGGTGTATGCCCTCCACTGTTGTTGACTTTTGTTTCATTAAATTGTTTGAGATGAGTAAAACAGCATTGCATGCCAAGACTTAAATTTCCTACTTTCAGGATAAAATATCACTGCAGTGTGAATTTTTTCCATTTTCTATCAATTTTACCCGAAAACCAAAACTTTTGGTGAGTAGTGTATGTACATTAAAGTAGTCCCAATAAAAATAACAAAAAAAGCTAAACAATTTAAAAAATCATAAATAAACATTAAGGAGGACATGTATGAAGCTTGTCGGCTTGTCGAGGTGGCCATTTTCACATTTTTTTTCCATGAAAACTGCGCCTGACGTATGGCCGTGCCCGAAGTGTGCTCATAAATGCGGTGTAAAGTTCCCCGCACCTCGCCTGTATGTGAGGCGCATTGTGGAACTTAGGCGCATAATTAATTCGCCTAACATGTATTAAGTTTCGAGACAGGCTGGAAATCAGAGATAAATCATTAAGCATGTCAGTGAATAGCTTGGAGGACCACAGGTCCCAACAATACCTGTGCTGTGCTGGCTCTTGCTATATATACTAAATAGAATAAAAGATGAAAGCAGCAAAAATACATCTCAAATTGTTGGTATTAAAAATGCAAAAAATTAACATCAGTACAACATCCTCAGTGGCTTATTTAATGTAAAATTACTTTAAGTTTCTCCAAATTTTTAAGACATTTTATAGCTGATATTTCTTTCTTTTGAGATCTTACATATATTTCCATTATTTTTAAATGATCAACTTTTTCAATACATTGAAATCTTTTTTATACAACTTGGATATTTATCTTTATTAATTAATTAATTTTAGTTACAAATCATTTTTATTATTGTACTGTAGACCTAGAGCACATTTTGCCCCATTAAAATAATTGCTAGCTCCACTTCGTCTCCTCCAGCTCAGGTAGACCACATTGTACTAGGTCTGCCTGTCGGAGCTGTAATGCGCCTCACTTTGCCGACCAGCATTCATACATGCGTTGGAGTTTTCGAATGTGGTGCGTCCCGCCCCAGAACACCCACAGCACGCCCCTTCATGTTAAGCGCATTACAAAATGGAGAAGCTTGCGCCTAACATCGCATTAGTGCGTCCGACAGCGGAGCCGGCACAGTGAGGCACATTATACCTGAAAACAGGCGAAAAGCCCGCTCATACATGTCCCCCAAAGTTTCAAGCCTTTTGATAGAAAGGGGAGACAGAAGAGTTTTGCCACACTTTGCCACACATAGACATATAAGGGCTTTTATTTTGCAGGACAAGATATACTTTCTAATGGTGTCATTGACCATACTATAGAATATACTGGGAAAAAGCAAAACATTTCTAAGTGGGACAGAATGTGAAAAAAACGTACTTGATCCATGTTTGCAGAGGTTTTGCTTTTACAGCATTCCCTCTTTGGTATAAATAATGTGTTCTCTATATTGTGTTCTCTGCAGGATGATACGGTTCCAGCAATTACAAGTACGTAGGGTTTTCTTTATGTTATCGTACCGTAAAAAAAATCCAAACATTTTCTTTTTTTTTTTACATTTTCACCACAACGCCATTTTCTGCGACCAATAACTTTTTTGTGCTTACACCTATGGACCTGAGTGATGGTGCATTTTTGTGGCCTGAAGTGTAATTTTTACTGCATATGAATAAGAAATAAAGCAAGCATTTTACCATCTTTATCGCTGGGTCCATCAACGTTTATTTCACATTCGTCTGCATCGCGGCTTCTGAACTGAAGGCCAGGACACCGTGCGAGGATGAAGTATGCTACACAGCTGGTCCAATGAAGGTTTCTACAAACTACTTTCGGTGAGCTACTGCTTATCTCTGCCGTACGGCTTTCAGCATATAATTTTTACTGGCACTAGTTTGAGATACATGTGACTTTTTTATCTCTTTTATTCCAATATTTTGGGATGTAAAATGACCAAAAAAACACAATTCTGACATTAGGACATTTTTTTCATCTATGGTGTTCAGCATACAGGATAAATTACATTATATTTTGATATATCAGACTTTTATGGACACGGCGATACCAAATATGTGTAACGTTTTCATTATTTATTTATATTTATTTGTAAAATGGCAAAAGAGGGGTGATTAGAACTTTTAATGCATATTTTTCCCCATTTTTAAATATGTTTTCATTTGTACTTTGAGTCCCTCTAGGTTCCCCCTTGACCATTAAGGGGCATGATCATTATTACACCTTTTTGCATTGTACAGAGTATACAGGGGTGAGGCAGGAAGTGGTAAAACAGGAGGCATGGTGGTGAAGGCTGCGAGCAAGTATGTTAACCAATTGGCACCCTGCCTCACCGTCTCTCATTGCTTCAGATGCTGTGGCTGCGATCGTCACTGCATCTAAGAAGTTGAACAGCGGGAAAATGAACCGGCTCTATCCTATGCTGTTACCAGCGGCAGCCGACGGGGCACTCCTGCTACATAGACCCTAACCGACACCAATATGTTCCCACATGTCTAACGTTGATTAGGGGTTAAAACACACAGAGAATCACACACAGTAAGAGACACAAGAAACTGGGAAATTTATTGCATGCACATGGAAATATGATGACTGTGTTTCATATAGGGCCATAGTAGGACAACAAGGGCAGACACAGACAGAAGAGAGACCCTTTGAAAAAAGACTATATGTGACCCATACTGTCCAAAAGCTCATCAGGGAGTACCCCTCATATTTCTCTAACATAATTAATCATAATTTTGAGTAATTAAATATATGAACTCAGGGCCTTAGGTACAATTGTGATAGGCAGTAGGAATCTACTTGCTGTGCTGAAGTTGGCAGTGGACCCCTTTTGTGTTTGGGCCTCTGTGCACAGGTTGCACTATTGAAATGAGCGCCCATGTCAGACACCCACTTAACTGCATGTTATCTCTGCTGTACCTCTCTTTGTCTCTAATTTCAACTTATGCCTAGATCCTCTAAATGTCAGGAACAGGTAATGTCCGACATGCCTAGGAAGCAACACATATGTGGAAGCATAAAAGCTTTACTAGATTCTGTTCTTTCGGTATTTAATTCATTTGGAAAATATTGAGGTCTTCATTTTATTTGGGAAAAGCCTTTTAGTAGATGATGTAGCTAGATCTTTATGGGAACTTTTTCTCTAAATAAGTAAAGCTATTGGGATAATGTGTCTACCATGACTTATTATAACTTACATTTTAAACAAATAACACTGACAAATTATTTAGTACACTTACTTTATATAATGCCAAATGTGCAATTTCGCTGTAACTTTCCAAATAAATCTTTCCAAATAAATCTTTAAAAAAGTAAATTTAGTAGTAGTAGTTTTTACCACATTAAACTACTGCAGTAAACCTCTGTTTTGAACAAACGTTGAGCATTAATTTATAGATATTTACTGCTCTATATTACTTAACAAGCTTAAGAGCACATCTTGCAAGAGATATGCAGGTGGTGTCAATGTGTATCTGTTTTACTGTTTCCATGTAGATGTCTTTATGCATTTACACAGGATATACCAAAAGCATCAATAAAACACAAATGTACTTACCCTCTTCTCAAAAGGTGACGCTGGAGGATCTACACAAAACTGGACTTTAGAAAGACTTACAACTTGATTTGAATTTGGAAATGTAATTAATAGAAAACTCAACCTTTATACCTCAAAATAATTTCTTTTTAAAGATTTTGTTTTCCTTTTCTGGATATCTAATATGTGACCAGGGACTGCAAATGCAGAAAAGCTCTCTACAATAGTCATGTCCACAAGGCTTCCAAGCCAATGCTTTTTGCGCTGACAGTTTCTTTTTTCAACTTTAATGGAATCCATTAGTGTATTAAACAAGAAAAGTAACAACAATGCCAAGAACAAGTTCCAGGCTAAAGTTTTCCTAGAATTAAAACAGTTCTCCACTTCAGTTTTGTATTAACCTGATCCTTTAAAGCCTTTGTTAGTGAAGGTGGATGCTTCTTCCTTAGGAGTTGAAGACATTTCTCAAAAGTGCAGTAAAGGGAAGACTCAGTTCTACAGTTTCTTTTTCAAAGTCTTTTCACCTGCTGAGAAGAATTAGTGTATCAGAGACCATGAACTACTAGCTATTAAATTGACCGTGGAGTAGTGGTGACACTTGCTTGAGTTCTCCTTCATTCTTTGACCACCCTGCTTTATCTGCAGTCTGCTTATCATTTAAATCCTCATCTCATTGGTCCTTGTGTTTCTCCAGCTTTGACTTCTACCATTATTTCTGCCAAGCATACAAAAAAGTTAAGGGACATGCTTTGACTCAATATTTTAAAGCTACTTATTTGCACATGAACCACAGTTTATCATTACCCTCAGACAAATTCTGTCTGTGTCAAAGTCTGTGATGTTGCTCCTAGCAATATATTGTTCCTTTCAGTTATCTCTTCATTCTAGTGTTTGCACTGTCACTGGATCTCATCTTTCACCATTTTTGGTAGCCCTCTCTACCCCATGATTTAAAAACTTTGTGGTGGTTTGTTCAACCTGTTAATCCGTGGACTGTTATTTCTATGGACACATTTTTCCATCCATTTCTCCATTTGTCTTCTTTTAGCAGTCTACATAGTGACTGACTTCGACTGTTTGTCTTCTTGACCTGATGACCATCTATCGTATTATGAAATCCCCACCTGCCCTGACCTCTCCATGATCACTGTATTGCCTTGTTCACTATATTGAGAGAACCTGCCTGCCTAAAATTCTGCATGACTGACTACACTTGTTGCATTCTGCTTTGGTAATGTTGTTTGGGATCATCACTTGTTGCTTACTGAGAATATTGCAAAACCACACTAATTTTGTCAGATTAGGCACAGAAATGTCTAAAAATACATATTACCTGTGGTGTAAAGCATATACGCCAATTTTTTGCCCAAATTGAGCCAGAATTCTGGAGCGAATACCTGTGGATAAAATTGTTTTTACCCTTCCATTGCAGAAAGAAAAAACAACAATGATCATTGAAATAACTTGAAACTGACAAAAGTAATAATAAATTTAAATTTACCAAAATAGCAAAACAATAGAAAACATGTAAAACTAATGTGAAGGTAGCAACACAGGTGTTTTCAAACTTCTAATTATGTATTACTCAGTAAAAGCCGACCCGAGTATAAGCCGAGGCACCTACTTTTGCCCCAAAAAAAAGGGGAAAACTTTTTGACTCGAGATAACCTAGGGTAAAAAAATGCAGGGCTACTGGTAAATTTTAAAATAAAAAAAGGATACCAATAAAATTTTCATAGGCATTTAATGTCCCCCATAGGCAAATTTTAGGCAGATATAGGCCATATGCAGGTATAGGCAGGTATATGTCCCAAAGGCCGTATAGGCCCCTAGGCATGTAATAGGCAGTTATTGTCCCCCATAAGCAGATTTAGGCAGGTATTGGCCCTTTGGCTGGTATATGGCCCCCTAGGCAGGTATAGGGCAGGGTGTAGGCAGGTATAGGAGGCTGTAGGGGAGGGTTAGGAGGGATAGGGGGCAGGGATGGGGGGCTGTAAGCGGGGATAGGGCAGGTATAGGGAGCTGTAGGGAGGGATAGGGCAGGTATAGGCAAATGTAGGCAGGTATAGGGCCGGCTGTAGGCAGGTATAGGGGATTATAGGAAACTGTAGGCAGGTATAGGGAGGTTTTAGGCAGCTTAGGCAGGTTTTTAAGGGCAGGTTAGGGTGGCGTAGGCAGGTTAGGGGAGGTTAGGGCCGACTGAGGGAGGTTAGGGAGTGTAGGAGGGATAAAGGCAGGGATAGGGCAGGTATAGGCAGGGGTGGGCAATAATAGGCAAAAAAAAAAACAAACAATACTTCCCCTTGGATCCCCCCCTGCCCCGTCTCCCGCTCTCCCGCCTTGCTCTGTCTTCTTTCCCCGGCACAGGCGGGTGCCCCTAATCAGGCCGCTCACGCAGGGATAAACACACGCCCCTTTTCCCGGGGGACCCCGGGGACGGGCCCCCGAGTCTGCGGCCCCCCGGAGCCCACTGCAGTGCGGGGAAGCCTCGTTCTCTCCCCTTTTTCATGGGTACCCCTTCCCCTTTAATGCGCCCCGGGAGGATTCGCATAAGGTGAAGGAATCGCGGACGTGCCCGGTCCCAGCGCAGCCCCCGGAAAACTGTGCGCTCACTGGGAAATTTCAGTTACAGGGCCTCCCCTAAGGAGCCGCTTTAATAATAAACCGTCCTTTTCGGCGCCCCGGGCCCCCCCGCAGCCCCTGAGCGCCGACAGTTTTATAAAAAACTTTGAGATTTTTTGGTCTGCATTTTTTGGGGGCCAAAAAAAAATTGCTCAAGCCACCCCCGGTTACAAATTTCAAAGGGGGCCGTTTGGCACGTGAGGGGTTTCTAAAGGGTTGACCCAGGTGGGGAGAAAATTTATAGAGTAGGACCACCCCCTGGGGTTCCCGTTGTAACCCGGGGGTGGCTTGAGCTTTTTTTGGCCAAAAACATGGGGGACCAAGAATCTCAAAGTTTTTCCCATATTTTGGGAAGATGGGCTTTTAAAATTTGCTTCTTTGGAGGTTTTTCCATGTTTTTTTTTTGCCCTTTTTGCAGTTTTGGTGCCCACTGTTTTGGGAAACTGTTTTGCATATTTTTTATGTGCCCCCAGCCCATCCCCAGGGGCCCCCAGGTTCGCAGTTTTTTTTTCAGAATTTTTTTTCTGTGCAGAAACTATACTTTGGGATTTGGCCCCATTTTTTGTTTTTTTAAAAAAAAAAAAAAAGGAGAAGTAATACCTCCTTTTTGGGTTTCCTGCACCCGCCCACCCCACGGGCTGTTTTTATAAATTTCCCACAAATCCCTTTTGAAAAAGGTTGGTGATTTTTTTTTTTTTTCTCTCTCCCATTTTTTTTTTTTGGGAGGCCTTTTTTTCCCCAGGAGTAGGGGTCTGAATTTGACCCGGGGTGGAGAGAAAATTTATAGGTGGGGACCACCCACCCCGGACCCCCGTTTTTTAAACCCAGGGGGGTTTGGAGTTTTTTTGGCCCCAAAAAAAATGCGGACCCAAAATCCAAAGTTTTTTCATATATTGTAGATAGCATAAAAATGCTTCTTTTGGAGATTTCCATGTTTTTTTTTTGGGCCCTTTTTGCAGTGGTGTGCCAGGGTTTTGGGAAATGTGTGCATATTTTTTTTTATTTGCCCCCACCCAAATGCCAGTGGCACCCGGTTCGCAATTTGTTTTTTTCAAAAAATGTTTTTCTGTGCAAGAACTATACGTTGTATTTGGCACATATTTTTTTGTAAAAAACTAAAATAAGGAGAAGTGAGATACCTCTATTTTTTTTCCTGCACCCCCCCCACCTCCACGGGGCTGTTATATAAATTTGCACTATGTTTTAAAAGGGTTTGGTTTTTTTTTTATTTTCTCTCTGCATTTTGGGGGGCGTTTGGAAACAGTGAAGAGGTCTAAATTTTTGGAACCCAAGTGAGAGATAATTTTGAGTGGGGACCACCCAACTGAGATCCCTTTGTAAGCGGGGGGGCTTGAGCTTTTTTTTGGGGCCCAAAAAAACATGCGGCCCCCCAAAAATCTAAAATTTTTTTTGAAATTGAAAATGCATAAAATTTTTTTTTTTAAAGTTTCCCAATGTTTTTTTTTTTTGCCCTTTTTGCGGGTGGGGTTCCCCACTGGTATTGGACTGTGTGCATATTATAGGGTCCCCAAAAAGGCCATGTTAGTGGCACCCGGGTTTTTTGCTTGTTTTTTTTTCAAAATGTTTTTTGTGCAAAAACTATACGTTGTTTTTGTCCATTTTGTTTTTAAACTATAAAGGAGAAGTAGATACCTCCATTTTGGTTTCCTGCACCCGCCCCCCTCCACGGGGGTTTTTTTTTTAAAAATCATTGGGCACTATTTTTTAAAAGGGTTTTGGTGTTTTTTTTTTATTTTTCTTTTCTGCTTTTTGGGAGGCCCTTTTTTGGGGCAGGGGTGAGGGGGTCGGGTTTTTTGACCCAGGTGAGAGATAATATAGAGCAAAGGACCCCCCAAAAACCTGAGTTCCCGTTGTAAGCCAGGGGTGGTTTTTGAGCTTTTTTTGGGGCCAAAAAAAACATGGGACCAAGAATTCAAAGTTTTTTCATATATTGAAGATACCCAAAAAATTTTGCTTTTTTTGGAGATTTCCATGTGTTTTTTTTCCCCCTTTTTTGCAGTGGTTTTCCACTGGTTTTGGACGTGTGCATATGTATATGTGCCAAGCCATGGGGGGCACCCATTTTTTCGCAGTTTTTTTTTTCAAAAATTGTTTTTCTGTGCAGAACTATACTTTTGTTTTTGGCAAATATTTGTTTTTTTTTAAACTATATAAAGGGAAAAAGTAGGTTTACCTCTTTTTTGGGTTTCCCTGCACCCGCCCCCCCCCCCCCCAACGGGCTGTTTTTTAAAATGCACTATGCTTTGAAAGGTTGGTGCTTTTTTTTTTTTTTCCCCTCTGTTTTTTTGGAGGCCATTTGGCAAAGTGGGGAGGGTCTAAGTTGACCCAAAAGTGAGAGTTTAATATAGGTAGGACCACCCAACTGAGACCCCGTTGTAACCGGGGGGGGGGCTTTGACCCTTTTTTTTGGCCCAAAAAAAACATGGGGAAACCCAAAAATTTTAAAAATTTTTTTTCGTATATTGTGTTTGCATAAAAATGTTTCTTTTGAGATTTCCTTTGTTTTTTTTTCCCCTTTTTTGCAGTGGTTGGTGCCACTGGTATTGGACTGTGTGCCATATGAAAAAGGCCCGCAGCCATCTAGGGCACCCGGGTTTGCAGTTTTTTTTTTCAAAAAAATTTTTTTTCCCTTTTGCAAAAAACTATACCTTTGGGATTTGTCCCCATATTTGGGCCTTTTAAACTATATAAGGAAAGTGATCCCTTTCCTTTTTGGGTTTTCCCCTGCACCCCCCCAAACCTCCACAGGCTGTTATATCAGTGCACTATGCTTTAAAAAGGTTTGGGGGTGCTTTTTTTTTTTTTGGGTTTTCCTCTCTCCCTTTTGGGGGAGGCCGTTTGGCAGAGTGAGGGTCTAAAGTTGTCCCAGGTGAGAGAAATATAAGGGAAAGGACCACCTAACTTGGGGACCCCGTTGAAAGGGGGGGGGTTGGCTTGAGTTTTTTTTTGGCCCCAAAAACTTGGGACCAAGAATCTCAAATTTTTTTTTAATATATTGTAGATAGCATAAAATGCTTCTTTGGGGGAATTTCCATGTGTTTTTTTCCCCTTTTTTGCAGTGGTGTGCCACGGTTTTGGGGACTGTGTGAATAGGGATAGGGCCCGCAGCCTTGCAGGGGCACCGGGTTTTTGCAGTGTTTTTTTCAGAAATGTTTTTCGTGCAGAACTTTAACGTTGTTTTTTGCCCACTTTTTTTTGTTTTTTAAACTATATATGGAAAAAGTAGATACCTCCATTTTGGTTTCCTGCACCCCCCCCCCCCTTCCACGGGGTTGTTATTAAATGCACTATGCTTTGAAAGGGTTTGGGTTTTTTTTTTTATTTTTCTTCTGCATTTTGGAGGCCCGGGTTGGCGGGGATGAAAAAGGTCTAAAATTTGGGAACCCAGGTGAGAAAATAATAAAAGAGTAGGACCACCCAACTAAAACCCGTTGAAAGGGCCGGGGGGTTGGGGGGCTTTGAGCTTTTTTGGGGAAAAAAAATAGGCGGCCCAAAGAATCGCAAATTTTTTCATATATTGTAAAATAGCAAAAAATGTTTCTTTGGGAGATTTCCAAGGGGTTTTTTTTTTTGCCCCCGAGGGGCCGGGACGTGCTGGTATAAGCTGAGGGGAGATTTTTCAAAAACTTTTTTTTGTGTTTGAAAAACTGGGAATATACTCAAGTATATAGGGTAGCCCGGGCTGCTATTTTAAAAGGCAGTGACTAAAAAAGGCATTTCACTGTGTGTTTGGGTTATCAGGGATGAGTACCACACGAATTTGGGGCCAAAGGAGGATATTTTGGGGAGTTGTCTCAAGAGCCCAAAGAAAAAAAAATTTTAGACCTGCAAATAAAAACCATTTTCCAAACAGTTTTGCTTTTAAATTGTCACTACATTTACACATATTATTCTCAAGTTTAAGAGGAAAATTGTTAACAAATTGAGAGACATACAAGACAAAGGGAAAACCCAAAAAGCCCAGAAAAACTTCCAAAAGTTTGAAAGAACTAAAGGTGAAGGTACATCTGTCAGACTTGCACCAACTGTCGCCCGTCTTTGCCAAAATGGCCTTTAAAGAGATGGAAGCCCTGTTTAAAAAAAAATAATAAAAAAATGAGATTAGAATTTGCCAAAATTCATATTGACAAAACTATATTTTTAAAAGTTGAGACTAAAAATGGAGCAAATTTTTACAAGGGCCAACCCCCCAGCTCTAGTTTTTCAGACTCCCAAAAAATTTAATAAACAAAAAATTTTTAAAACATTTAAAACCTTTTGTGAAAAACATGGAGGGAAGGCTTGGTTATGGTTTTTGAAGGTGCTTTGCTGCATCTGGAACAAAGGGGTTCTTTAAACTGTGCCCCGGGGAAAATGAAATTTTTGAGACAAAAAAGCATTCTGGACAAAAAAATGCTGCCCCAAAGTTTGGGAAACCTTGGGCTCAGTCCCTGGGGGCCTGGGGGCCCCCAAAAAAGGAAAAAAAAAACCAAAACACACAAAAAAAAACATCCAAAAAAATGGAAAAAGAAAAAAAAATAGAACTATTTCCGAATGACCCCTTTATTTTTAAACTTTTTTGAACATCTGTGGGAAAGGGGCTGAAAACTGCAGTCTGGAAAAAAGGCCCCCCTTTAAACCCTTTAAAACAATTGAAGCATTTGCTCTTAAGGGTAGGGGGAAACCCAAAAAAAACTGTGGCCCGGGCAGAAAAACTCGTGAGAGTTACAAAAATTGTTTTGGTTTTGGGGAATGATTGCCTCCAAAAAAGGTTTTTTACAAGAAAAATATTTAAATTAGGGAAAACCATCATTTTTTTCAGTATAGTTTCATTAGTTTGTTTTTTAATATTTTTTTAATTTAAACCACAATTCAAAAGCAATGTCTGATCATCATTTGTTGATTTTCAGTAAATTTAAATGTTTTAATACTTTTGTTGGTTTCAAGTTATTTCAGTGGCCATTGTGGGTTTTTCTTTCTTTAAAAGAAGGACACCAACAATTTTGTCCATGTGTGTATATAATAGAATGTTGCATCACTTTTAATTATGCAGTTATTGTTAAGCTTTTTCAAAATCTATGACATATATATCCAGTACTTGAATTTTACCTTTACTTTTTGCGATCACAATTAAAAATGTTTGACTATACAGCTTCAAATTCTGAACTCAGTAAAATTAAGCAAATCTTTTGCTGCCACCTGGTGCGCATTATAAATATTACTATTCTCACTCCACTTATCTCTATGTTTTTAGCTCAAGTAGCCCCAGGTCATGTTTTAAGTGTATCCCAAACCTCAGCTAATTGATAGAGACAATAATTACTTCTCTTGTGTTTAGACATGGGTATCCTTAAGAACGCTTGAGAAATGGATTGACAGAAACATTAAATCTGAGAGCCAAATTCCTTCTCAGCAATATTTCACCTACCTCTCTGTTATGCATGCATTATACATACATTTATGATGAATGGAATTGGACGACTAAGCCTTGCAGTTACAGAGAAAAACCTCTCAATAATAAAACTTCATGTATAGCACAACAAATTCAACAAACATGTAAATAAAGATCTCATCTATTAGCATCAAAAAAGTTAAATCTAAAGACCTAGGATTAATAAACATATAGCTATAATTTACTCTGTATAATTGGCAGGTGTTGTTTTCACTTTTTGTCATTCATTTTTGGAACACTTTAGTCTGCATACAGTTTCCTGAAACTGAAGGAGGTTGTCTCACCATGCAATTTCATAGAGCAACAGCCAACTTTAGAATCACACAAACTGTGGCTGGGTCGATTGCAGTGATCGACACATCAGCTCTGCTTTTCCTAGCTATTCCTGTTACACTCACAACGAGTGAAAGAGATTTATAAAGTGTAGTACTCAGGCTGGAGATCTAATAAATTTAAGGAGTGTTTACTTAGCTACATGACAGGCTTTCAAAGTCTGTTATGAGAGATAAGACTCTGCAGGAGGTGACGGACTAAGTGACAGATGGCAGCTCAAAGCAGAGAGATAAGAGAGAGCAGGGAGAGAGGTGGTTATAACTAGAAACTTGTGTGCTCTAAGTGGTACTTGAAAGTTGGTTAGTTAAGGTTAGGGTTATGCACAATTTTATATATTTGTCTAAATTCCTAAATAAAAAATTATCCCCTTAAAAATACGGGGTGAAGAAATTATCCCAAATTTAAATAAAGATAAAAAACAGTCTGATTTGCAAATTATGGTGAAAAATAAGTATTTGGTCACCTACAAACAAGCAAGATTTCTGGTTCTCGCAGACTTGCGTCTTCTTTGTTAAGAGGCTCATCTGTCGTCCACTCATTACCTGTAGTAATGGCACCAGTTTGAACTTGTTATCAGTATAAAAGACACCTGTCCACAACCTCAAACAGTCTCACTCCAAACTCCACTATGGTGAAGACCAAAGAGCTGTCGAAGAACACCAAAAACAAAATTGTAACCCTGCACCAGGCTGGGAAGACTGAATCTGCAATAGGCAAGCAGCTTGGTGTGAGCAATAATTAGAAAATGGAAGACATGCAAGACCACTGATAATCTCCCTCTATCTGGGGCTCCACACAAGATCTCACCCCGTGGGGTCACAATGACGACAATAACAGTGAGCATAAATCCCAGAACCACATGGGGGGACCGAGTGAATGACCTGCAGAGAGCTGGGACCAACATAACAAAGGCTACCATCAGTAACACACTACGCCACAGCCAGTACATGTCCGGACCTGTCTGAAGTTTTCTAGAGAGCATGTGGATGATCCAGAAGAGTATTGGGAGAATGTCATATGGTCAATGAAATCAAAGTAGAACTGTTTGGTAGAAACACAACTTGTCGTGTTTGGAGCAGAGAGAATGCTGAGTTGCATCCAAAGAACAAAATACCTACTGTGAAGCATGGGGGTGGCAACATCATGCTTTGGGGCTGTTTCTCTGCAAAGGAACCAAGATGACTGTTCCGTGTACATGAAAGAATGAATGGGGCCATGTTTTATGAGATTTTGAGTGCAAACCTCCTTCCATCAGCAAGGGCATTGAAGATGAAATATGGCTGAGTCCTTCAGTAAAGACAATGATCCCCAAACACCACCGCCAGAGGGAAGAAGAAGTGGCTCATAAAAAGCATTTCAAAGGGCCTGGAGTGGCCTAGCCATTTTCCAGATCCCCAACCCCACAGAAAACCTTTTGAAAGTCCGTGTTTGCCCAGCGACAGCCCCAAAATAACACTGCTCAGAGGAGATTGCATGGAGGAATGGGCCAACATACCAGCAACAGTGTGTGCCACCCTTGTGAAGACTTACAGAAAACGTTTGACCTCTGTCATTGCCAACAAATGATATACAACAAAGTATTGAGGTGAACGTTTGTTATTGACCAAATACTTATTTTCCACCATAATTTGCAAATAAATTCTTGTCAAATCAGACAATGTGATTTTCGGGATTTGTTTTCTCATTTTGTCTCTCATAGTTGAGGTCTACCTATGATGTCAATTACAGGCCTCTCTCATCTTTTTTAAGTGTGAGAACTTGCACAATCGGTAGCTGACTAAATACTTTTTTTCCCCACTGTACATCAGATTTTCACAAAGGTCCAAAATGCAGATAAGAGAACCAAATCAAACAAATGAGTAAAAAAAAAATAGACTTAGTTATTTGTTGAGGAAATTATCAAATATCACATATCATCATATGGTATTACTCCTTTGTGCAGGAATAACTGTCTCAAAACATTTTCAGTAATTGTTGATTACACATTGTCTTGAAGGAATTTTAGCTCATTCCTCTGTAAAAAAAAATAAATAAATAACAAAAAAAAAAACCCACAGCAGCAGGTTTCCTCCCAAGAACTGCTCATTTCAGGTCTTTCCACAACATTATTATTAGAGTAAGGTCTTTGGCTTGGCCATTTCAAAACTTAAACTTTATTCTTTTTTTAGGTTATGTATTTTTATTACTCGGTTTCAAATACATCAACAAAGGAACCCCAACCAAACCCCTACCTACTCAACAAAACACTGTGCGAAGAAAAAGAAGCATAGAAAAAGTCCATACCTATTAGAACAAACCTGTAGAATCAAATGAGCAGTTAGAGGAGAACCAGTCTGTAGCGCATAAATATCCAAGAGGCCAAACCAGAGTAGTCAATCGATGGGGCCCATAATTTTTAGAATTTTGAGATTGCCCCTCTTTTAATGTACATACACTTCTCAAGTTTTACAAACCAATCCACTTTGTTCTAACAAGTGTTGCGCAATCAGCTTTCAACTTTTCAAGGAAGACACCTCCCTCCAGTAATGAGTTAACGCCAAACAGGACTATGCAATGTACCTGCCGAAGGGGAGTGGCAACTTGGAAAATTGTCATTGGAATATACTCCTATGGAGTGTAAAAGTGTGTATGCACTAAACACTCTGTGTATCAAATAAATCTGATAACATATGTGTCTTGCTCTAAGACAGTCTTGGTGTCATTGCTAATATCTCATATCATTGATTTTCCTTCAGCGGCCCAATGTACCCCTCCAATTTTGCTTTAAAGAACAATGGGAAATTAATCAGTACCAACTGTAAAATATTTAAATGCGTCTTTCAGATAGCTCCAGTTCAGCACTCTGCATGGACTGTATGTCTCAGCTCGAAATACCTGTAAAATTCAGAGAGGTAAAGAGACATTGCTCCACAATGAAGAGAATGGAATCAGGGAATTGTCTAAAGAGTTGTGAAAACCCTTTAACCTTCAACTCTTAAAATTCTTCAAGAAAAATATAGTTGACAGCACTGTATTATTCCATATAGGGCTATACCATCTACTGTCTACTATACCTGGCAAATCTTTTAACCTCCAGCACACTTCATGAATTAACATGAGTGTCAGGGCGTACCTAAGTGTTGATTGAGTTTCCATAATAAATCTGTGTGTAACACCTAAGAAAATACTTTGTGGATCACGTTTGATCCCTTCCCAAATAATAAACCCATTGGCTGGGAACTGCCAATCCCCCTTCCTATTGATCCTGTCACATCAAGGGAGGTGCAGTGAGCCCTAACTGGAACCCAGCCCACTGTCCCTACCTACTTGACGTGCTGCCCTAGGTGGCAGACGGCAACTGGGCGACAGTCCCTGCGCTGCTAAAGTGCTGGGGCCGTCAGAAGGAAGAATAGTCAGACAGTCCGGGTCAATATCAAATAGGAACGCCAAAGCCACAAATCAGAACCAGAAGAATAAACGTAAACAAGCCGAGGTCAAAAGCCATACGGAAGCAAAGCACAAAATCAGGAGACAAGCCGGAGTCAGGAGAACAAGCCATGGTCAGGTATACTGGTTAGCAAAACAACAACACAAAGAACAAGAAACACAAGGTAGCCAGGAATATCACAGGCGCAGCACCCAGCCTTCAGGGAGTTTAAATGGGATTCCTGGATACCGCCCCTGCAGCTGATTGGAGCGGCCTCCGGGTCCTCCCATTGGCTGGTGCAACTCGCCCCCTGTCAGGAGTGGCTGGGCCCCTGTCACTCACAGAGTTGTCAGCAGCATGTGTATCAGGGTGGGATTGTGCATCAGCTGCTGCAGCCTGCAGATCCCTAGAGCCTGAGCACGGTCTAGCCCTGACAGTTCCCCCCCTTTTAGGAGGGTCCACCGGACCCTTCCCTGGTCTGGGTTTGTCTGGGTGAGACTCATGGAATTTCCTTTCCATGCGATCAGCATGGATAAGTTTCACCGGAACCCATGATCTCTCCTCAGGACCATACCCCTTCCAATGGACCAGGTACTGCAGTGACCTTTGGGCCTTACGCGAATCTAAACTACGGGCAACTTCATTTTCTAACTCCCCCTCTATGCAAACTGGAGAAGGAGGCCTAGAGGGTGGAGTCACAGGCTGAATATACCTCTTACGAAGTGCACGACGGGACACGTTATGTATACAGAGAGAAGAGGGTAATTTCAGCTGATAAGCCACTGGGTTAACCACCTCCTGAACCACATACGGACGTTCAGGTACAGGTTGAGGGCATTGTTCATCAGGAGGATGAGTTCTGGGAACCTTAGCCCGTGCCCAAACTTCACAAGATACCGCATAGGCCTCAACGTTGGCACAGCTGCTTCCAGATAGAACATTAGCCTGCACATCAGTATTGCCCAGCATGGTAAGGTGACATCTGTCAACACACCGTTGTCCTCACCTGACTAATTTCTCTGAATTCCAGTCAAACACTGGATTATGTTTCAGAAGACAAGGCAGCAACAAAACAACATCAGCGTGCAGCCCCTCCATGACAAATAGAATACACTTATCAATATGTATGGATCCGACCAACATCTCCAGCTAAGGGGTACAATATTGGATTGCGCCCTGAGCTAATGGGGTGGAGTCAATAGCCACTACCCGCAGCGAGTCAGATAGCGGTCTACAAGGTTGGCCCAGACTTTTTGTGAATGATGAATCAATAAAATTAGAAGCTGATCCAGAATCCACAAACGCACTCCCAGAACCGGACAGCGACAAGTATGAAATCTTAACTGGTAGCAGCAACTTATTAGATACAATAGGAAATACCTGCTCGCCTAGGTGATCCTCCTGCTGACCACCTAAGCATTGGAGTTTTTCCGACCTGGTCTTCCGTTTGGAGCATTCCCGAATTCTGTGTCCATCTTCTCCACATTAGAAGCACAACCCCTGGATGCGACGAGTAGTCCTACGGTCACTAGCCGCAATGACAGAAAAAGCCCCCACTTGCATGGGCTCCTCTGGGTTTAAATCGGAAACAATGGGTTTAGGGGTGACCATGGTGTGGACCACCGGTGGGGGAACCTTTTCCTGCCGTCTCTCCCTAAAACGTCTGTCCAGATGAACGGCCAGTGTCATGGCCTCATCTAAAGTACCAGGTGTAGGGTTAGCCACCAATAAATCCTTCACATGGTCAGCTAACCCTAATCTAAACTGGCATCTGAGAGCTGCGTCGTTCCACCCAGACGGAACGCACCAGCGACGAAATTCGGAGCAAAACTCCTCCACAGTCTTCTCACCCTGCCTCAAGGTGGTCAGCTGAGCCTCGGCCACAGCTTCCCTATCTGGGTCATTAAAGAGTACCCCTAAAGCGGCAAAGAACCTGTCCACAGAAGACAGTTCAGGTGAGTCATGCGGTAACGAAAATGCCCACTCCTGGGGGGGACCCTGTAGTAAGGACATAACAATTCCCACCCTTTGTTCCTCATTCCCTGAGGTAAGTGGGCGGAGCCTAAAATACAGACGACAACCCTCTCTAAATGCCACAAAGGCCTTCCTGTTACCTGCGAACCTGTCAGGCAACTGGATAGGGGGTTCCACAGGAGGGGAAGGTAATGCAGGGACCCTCTGACTTGGGGTAGCCTCCTGTTGTTCTACCCTCAGCACCAGATCCTGGACTAGCTGGGTAAGCTCCTGCATCTGCTCCACCAGAGCTGTCATGGGGTCCATAGTGATGGTAGAGCAGTAGCGGTTTCGGCCTGTGATAATGTCACGTCAAGGGAGGTGCAGTGAGCCCTAACTGGAACCCAGCCCACTGTCCCTGCCTACTTGACGTGCTGCCCTAGGTGGCAGACGGCAACTGGGCGACAGTCCCTGCGCTGCTAAAGTGCTGGGGCCGTCAGAAGGAAGAATAGTCAGACAGTCCGGGTCAATATCAAATAGGAACGCCAAAGCCACAAATCAGAACCAGAAGAATAAACGTAAACAAGCGAGATCAAAAGCCTACGAACATGCACAATCAGAGACAAGCCGGGTCAGAAACAAGCCATGGTCGGTTATACTGGTTAGCAACAACAACACAAAGAACAGAAACCAGGTACCAGAATATCACAGGCGCAGCAACCCTTCAGGAGTTAAATGATCCGAACCGCCTGCACTGATAGCGGCTCCGGGTCCTCCCATTGGCTGGTGCAACTCCCCCCTGTCAGATGTGGCCCTGTCACCGAGAGTTGTCAGCAGCATGTGTATCAGGGTGGGATTGTGCATCAGCTGCTGCAGCCTGCAGATCCCTAGAGCCTGAGCACAGCCCAGCCCTGACAGATCCCTTTTAAGAATCTTTAGATGAGTATGTGCTGGATAAGCCCTCCAAATGTATCTTCTTAACTAATTTATCTTAAAAAAAATATCAAAAAGATATCCAAATAAGAGTGCTATGCAAAACAGAAAGTTTTATAGCTCTCGGGAGAATGGAAGTCGTGCCAGCAAGAAAAAGTAAAGCATTATCAGCTTAGAATGCTTTTTTTTCCTGTAGCTCATCCCTTTTGAAACCCATAATTTGTTCTTTATTCCTAGTCAAACTGCCAACAGTACTTCAGCTAGAGTAAAAAGCAGTGGAGAGAGGGCGTACCTGCCTCGTTCCCTACTCAATTTAAATTATGCTGTTAGATGACCCTTAATACGTAACCAATACGTAACCAAGCAATAAGTTATTTATAAAGAGGTTTTATCCAGGAAACATCAAGGAAATAAATCTCGCTCCAAAGTTATAGCTTTCCAGAGCTACCAAAGGAAACTCCCCACTCCTTAGCAGCATCTAGTGAGCATATAGTTTGATCAGCAGGATTGTCCACGGGCAGCAGAAAGTTCAAAAATAAACTACAAAAATGAACTGCTGTGAAGTGTTCCAGAATGAAATCAGTCAACTCTAGTCAGCCTATTAGACAGTACCTTAGCTAAAATGTGAACATCTGTGGAGATATGGGCCCATTTGAGTTAGGAGTGAAGGGGTCCTTACCCAGTTTCAATAAAAGAACTACAATAACCTCATATATTGATTTAGGGAGTTGGGGATACCCATCCTAAAAACCTCCTGAATGGTTTTCAAAAGATGAGAGAAAAAATATCCTCTGGTTCAATAGTGTAGATATTGGTAGGGTCAGGCAATTGTCTCATCCACAGTATAGAAGCTCCACCCTGTCCAAATAATCAAGAAGCTAAAGAGAAAATCCAGCATCTGCAAGTAGGGTCCAGGGTGTCAGGTAGGTATAAAACTTGACTTTTATTTAGTATATAAATATACAGTAGGTAAATGGGAAGAAGACATAGTGAAAATAAAAAAGTCTAAATCTAAAAGACATCTCTGAGATTATGAAATAGGGGATTTGTACAATTGGAAAGAACACAACTTCACAAATACTGATTCTATACTAAAGAAGGGCCATAATCATCTGTATGATGGCATATGGCGACAAGTTTTTTCTGATATAGATGCCTCCCTAGATCAATCTTCTACCTCCACCTCGGATTAATTATTTGATAATCCAAATATGCAAAGTAAAGGAGGAAAATCTAGAAGAGGAATTTGTGGGGAAGCAATCCATGTGTACTCAATACTTCTTCTCAGTATACAGTACCGTTAAAAAGTTTGGGGTCACACAGACAATTTTGTGTTTTCCCTGAAAACTCATACTTTTAATTATCAAATGAGTTGCAAAATGACTAGAAATATAGTCCAGACATTGACAAGGTTAGAAATGATGATTTTTATTTGAAATATTAATTTTCTACTTCAAACTTTGCTTTTGTCAAAGAATGCTCCCTTTGCAGCAATTACAGCATTGCATTTGGCATTCAAGCTGTTAGTTTGCTGAGGTAATCTGGAGAAATTTCACCCCATTCTTCCAGAAGCCCCTCCCACAATTTGGATTGGCTTGATGGACATTTTTTGCGTATCACACGGTCAAGCTGCTCCGACAACAGCTCAATGGGGTTGAGATCTGGTGACTGCGCTGGCCACTCCATTACAGATAGAATACCAGCTGCCTGCTTCTTCCCTAAATAGTTATTGCATAATTGGGAGGTCTGCTTTGGGTCATTGTCCTGTTGCAGGATGAAATTGGCTCCAATCAGCGCCATCCACAGGGTATGGTATGGCGTTGCAAAATGGAGTGATAGCTTTCCTTATTCAAAATCCCTTTTAGCTTGCACAAATCTCCCACTTTACCAGCACCAAAGCAAGCCCAGACCATCACATTACCTCCACCATGCTTGACAGATGGTATCAGGCACTATTCCAGCATCTTTTCAGTTGTTCTGCGTCTCAAAAATGTTCTTCTGTGTGATCCAAACACCTCAAACTTCGATTCATCTGTCCATAACACTTTTCTTTAATCTTCCTCTGTCTAATGTCTGTGTTCTTTAGCCGATATTAATCTTTTCCTTTTATTAGCCAGTCTCAGATATGGCTTTTTCGTTGCCACTCTGCCAGCATCCCGAAGTCGCCTATTCACTGTAGATGTGGATACTGACATTTTGCGGGTACTATTAAATGAAGCTGCCAGTTGATGACCTGTGAGGCGTCGATTTCTCAAACTAGAGACTCTAATGTACTTGTCTTGTTGCTCAGTTGTGCAGTGGGGCCTCCCACTTCTCTTTCTACTCTGGTTAGAGCCTGTTTGTGCTCTCCTCTGAAGGGAGTAGTATACACCGTTGTAGGAAATCTTCAGTTTTATTGGCAATTTCTCATATGGAATAGCCTTCATCTCTCAGAACAAGAATAGACTGTCAGGTTTCACATAAAAGTTCTCTTTTTCTTTGGCCATTTTGCGAGTTTAATCGAATCAACAAATGTAATGCTCCAGATTCTCAACTAGCTCAAAGGAAGGTCAGTTTTATACCTTCTCTAATCAACAAAACTGTTTTCAGCTGTGCTAACATACTTTCACAAGGTTTTTCAAGGGTTTTCAAAATATCCAATAGCCTTCTTACACAGTTAGCAAACACAATGTACTATTAGAACACTGGAGTAATGGTTGTTGGAAATGGGCCTCTATACAACTGTGTAGATTGTGCATTAACAACCAGACATTTACAGCTAGAATAGTCATTTACCACATTAAAAATGTATAGAGTGTATTTCTGATTCATTTAATGTTAGCTTCATTGAAAAAAAATGTGCTTTTCTTTCAAAAATAAGAACATTTCTAAGTGACCCCAAACTTTTGAACGGTAGTGTAGGTCTAAATTGGCTTCATCTGCTATGGTGCCTTTATCGAGGAAAATGTTAAAAGACCCAAATCTAAGACAGCAGGTAACAAACACAGAGGATGAGCCATTTTCAAGATGCCTTTGGAGCCAAAAATCCAAGAGAGTCCAGTACTGAATCTTTCAGCTAGCATTTTATCTGATCCACAAACAGCTGTATTATCCACAGGATTGGGGTTGGTCCCTACAAAAAGATTTGATGTCTATTCTACTCTACTGGATATAAATAAATTTGCTAATTTGCTCACCTTAAAAAAAATCACTTTGAGAATACATCCGAAAAGAAGTCTAGCGTTTCTGTCCAGAACTATTAACATATGTCATTCCAAAAAAAGGAAAGCATTTTCCTATCTGCAGGTGCTAGAAAGTGAGAACATACAGAAGGATATTGGAAGAGTAACTTACCATGTCTTCAACCCATGTTTTTACCTAGTAGATTCATGGCCTAGGGTCTTGGATCCATTTCAAGAGGCAGTTGAAAAAGATCTTACAGATGTACAGTATATGAATGGATTATTGCATCTCTTAATTGATTTAAACACAATAGAATGAAGAAAGAAGAAGCCCTTGCCCTTAACACATTGCTTTCTAATACAAACATAAAAGATGGTGGATAAATGGGGACCATTGTTGTCTTAGATGCTGGTCTATACAAAAAATTAAATGTACAACTTCTGGAAGATAAAGACACTTATCGGACCCTTAGTCAAGATCCAAATAAAGCATTTCAGATCAGTAAAAAAACCTTTTAGATGAGGGAGTACTTATGTGGGCAATAACCCCTAAATGAACAAATCTGCTATATATCACTGATTTATAGGTCACCTTCCACCAGTTCGTTCACTATCTCCCAAAAGTCACATGGGCACGTAGTGTGGCTAGGCATGGTTTCCTTGGAGAAAGAGCTAGGTTGCCGGGTGACCATTTTGATTGCTACTTGACTATCATGTTAAGGACACAAACAGCTGTTAAATTCAGAACTACTGCTCCTGATTTTGGTTAACATGTAATGTAGCGTTTGGTGCCCATAATACTACGACTCAGTACGCTTTTAGCATGGAGTGTTGATGGATTTTCTATAGATACAGTCAAAGGAGACAATTAAAGAGGTTTTTGTTATGTTGAAAATACAAATTTCTTTACTGGGGGCACGCATTTTCCCCTCTTGTGAATATCTATGTGGGCATTGGTAGGAGTCAATTTCTCCTTTGCGGGGATAGGTCATTTACCTCACCTATCAGAATGGTATGTGATATGATGAACGTTACCTAGTCTGATGAGTCTCGATTTTGTGCAACATTGGATGGTAGGGTCAAAATTTTGGCGTCAAACTAAAAAGCGGTCCACCCCTGCCTTGTTAAGGGTTTTCGGGTGGTGGTGGTGGTGTCTGGTGGGGGGAATATTTTCTTGGCACTTTTTTGGCCCCCTTGGCCCAATTGAGCATCTTTTTGCAACACCTTGTGGAATTATGCCACGAAAAAAATTGAGGCAATTTGAAGGAAAAGGGGGGGGTAAACCCCGTTACTAGCATGGTGACCTAATAAAGTGGCCGGGGGTGTACCCATGTTTGTGTTTCATCCTTTGCCCCAGTTCTTCACTCACTCCCAAAAGTTCACAAGGGCACGTTTGTGGCTAGGATAGGTTCCTTGGGAGAATGATAGGTGCCAGGTGCCCAATTTTTTAAACCTTTTGGTTTTTTGCTATTGGTATCTTTTAAAATTCGAACATACTGCCTCATTTTTGGTTAACATGTAATGTAGCAGTTTGTGCCCATCAATACTACAGACTGTATATTAGCATTGGAGTGTCTGATGGATTTTCTATACAATTACAGCATGTAAAGGATGACAATTAAAGAGTTTTTTGTTATTGTTGAAATACAATTTTTTTCTATTGGTGCACGCTTTTCCCCATCTCTGATGAATATCTATGTGGGCATTTGGTAGAGTCAATTTCTCCTTTCGAGTGATTATTTATTTGCCTCCCTTATCAGATGGTATGCTGATATGATCGTTACATAGATGACCTGTTTCTGATATGGGAGGGACCAAATCATCTTATTTTAGCTTTTGTACATTACATCAGCAAAAATAATATGAATCTACAGTTCTCTTTCAAATATTATCCCAATACCATAGATTTTTTGGATATTACTCTAGTGAGAGATACTAACTCATTGTGTCTCCAAATTGTGAGCCTACCTCTAGAAACTCGATTCTTTTGGCATCATCCGCACTATACAAGTTGTTCATAACATTCCAACTGGTGAACTAATTTGTACTAAAAGAAACAGTACTTTGATATCAGAATAGGAAACACAAAAGACTACTATAATTAACAGACTGAAGGAATAGGGTTATAAAAATGCCATCTTAAATAAAGCTATACAGAAAGTAAGTGTTGTACCATGCCCTGAATTGATGCAATACAACAGAGATAAACAACAATGAAAGGCTTTATACAAATCAATTATATTTTCTACAACATTTAGTACTCAATACCATCAGATAGTACAAATAAATAAAAAAAATACCAGTTTTATATACACATGAGAACGTCAGTCAAACTGACAAAGAGTATTAATTTTGTCTCAAGAAGAGTACATACGATAGGCAGTACTACTTCTCCTAGTCTATTTGTTAACAAAAAGGATGAGCAAAAACTTGGCTTGCCATAATAGGCTTTTTCCATGGACATATACAGTGCACTGCTTGTCAGTATGTAGAAACTTCAGATACATTTGTATCCTATGTAACAGGCAAAAATTACAAAGCCAGTAAAAAATGCGGAGTATCATGCCTGCGCATTATGGGCACCGAAAGGGCATTGAGAACATCAGAGGAGGTGACCTATATGGGAAAGTGCTGAGCCATGAGTCTAGATGGATTTTTACTTTAGTAACTAGACAACCCCAAGGACTAAGGGCCACATGTATGAAAACTGTCTAGGTGTAAAACTCACTTTGTTGCACATGGCAACCAGTCAGAGCGCCCCCCTCATTTTTCCAGAGCACTACATGAAATGAACGGGACATTCTGATTGTTTGCTATGTGTAACAAAGTGAGTTTTAGACCTTGACAGTTTTCATACATGTGGCCCTAAATGTCAGACAAGATATTCTATACCATTGAGTTTATAGTGCAGCAAAGGAATCAAGTTATAATGAACTGTATCTTACAGCGATATATTGTTAATATTTTGTAGTGCTTTTATGTCCATTTTTGTTTTTATCACTTACGTCTCTAATAAGTTGCAGTTAGAGGGAGTAAAACACATGACGGCTGTTTATACTACTGGTCATTTTTGACCAATGACATTAAAGGAGTTGTCTCCCTTCAGAGTTTCAGAGAATGCATGAATGAAATACTCTGTCACTTCCTGGTTCAGACTGACTCATTTGCATAAGCTCCATGCTTGTACAGCTTGGTGCTCTGTTCTGCTTTCAGATGCTAATTAGATCAGATTAGCTTCTCAAACTACTAACAGGACTTCTTATCTGATCCCCAAAACAAAAGCCCTAATTACAGTTCTGTTTATTTTACATAAATCAAGCTTTTTACTGCTGAGCAGCACAGGACACTGCTGTGACCTGTGTGATGACTTCACTCACTGTTATCTCATTGAACAAACAGCAGGGGGAGAATTGTTTACAGGTTGGTTACTGAGGGAACTGAAATAGCCAGGGAGGTCATAAATTCACTTGTATCTCCTTAGGGAAAACAGAGGAACAAAGCAATATATTTGGAAAATGTCTTTATTTTGTGTTCCCTACAATTTGAAAGCTATTCTTTGTAGCGAGACAACACCTTTAAGTTTCCCCATTTATCCATTGCAACGAGTTAGTATATGTATGCTATAAGTAAGGCATCATACCTAAACGCATTAGCCAATACATCACTTATATGGAAGGTACATCTAACTTTTTTAAAATGACTGAATAAAAGTCAAGTTTTATACCTACCTAGTTCCCTGGATACTATCTGCAGATGCTGGATTTTCTATTTTGCTTCTTCTCATCCTTTTTAAATAATTCCAGTGCAGATGATTTGAACCTGGCATTTTATTATTGGGCAGGGACTTCACGGTCTCAACTTGTAATTCTATGGGTTCCTCTGAGTCTACATCAGACAGCTAAGGGAGGATGATCTGCCGCATATATTGTTTGATATAGGCCATGGTATGAGACAGTCTGGAGACATAAAAATTTTTGTAAAATTCTTGAAACCCTGGCAAGATATTATAAACATCTGTCACAGCTTCCCCTGTGTCATTCTAAACACCAGAATGTAATAGAAACCCTTTTGAGACTCAGTGACTACATCCATCATACCCATGCGCAGAATACATGGATCGCGAAAACAACATTTAGGGAGACATGTATGAAAACTGTTAAGGTCCAAGACTTTCTTCGTTGCCCACAGTAACCAATCAGAGCTCCCATTTCATTTCATATTGTGCTCTGAAAAAAATTAAGGGGCGCTCTGATTGGTTTCCATGAGCAACAAAGAAAGTCTTAGACCTAGACAGTTTTCATACATGTGACCCTTAGTCTCCGGCTTGTTTCAATACATGAGTACTATATACTTTTGAGTTTCCTCCCACACCAGAAAATAAGAGGTAAGGCCAAAAGCAATGTATGTTATTACCTTAGAAATCACACATTGCTGCAGAAATTCACCAAACTGACTGGATTTAATTTTCACCTCACTTATGAACTTTATTCTCTATATTATATATAGTAGGTGGAAAAAATATTCATACCCCTTGAACTGTTCCTTATTTGTAAACAATACAGCCCCAAAATTAAATTTGTTTTCTTGATTTTTTTATTTGATAGAGCAACACAAAGTAGCAATTTGGGGAGTGTAAAGAAAATGATACACACTTTTCCTAATTTTTGCAAATTGAAAAACCAAAAAGTGTGCCATGCTTCGACCCTCTGAGTGAATACTGTGTAGGATCACCTTTAGCAACAATGACAGCTGCCATCTGTTGGGAGATATCTACCAGCTTTACACATCTAGAGGCTGGAATTTGTGCCCATTCTTCTTTGCAAAATAACTCTAGCTCAGTCAGATTGGTTGGCGAGCATTTGTGAACAGCAATTTTCAAGTCTTCCCACAGATTCTCAATGGGAGTTAGGTGTGGACTTTTACTGGGCCATTTTAACATATGAATATGCTTTTATTTAAACCCTTCCATTGTAGCTTTGGCTGTGTGTTTAGGGCTGTTGTCCTGCTGGAAGGTGGACCTAGCTTTTCCTTCTCATCAAACTCTGACCAGCTTTCCAGTCCCTGCTGAAGCAAAGTCTCCCAACAACATAATACTGCTACCACCATGCTTCATGGTGGAGATGGTGTGTTCAGGGTGATGTGCAGTGTTGGCTTTTCTTCACACATAGCTTTAGCATTTATTTATTTATTTTTGGTCTCATCTGATCATAGTCCCTTCTTCCACATGCTTGCTGTATCCCCTACAAAGCTTTTTGCAAAGTGCAAACAGGACTTCTTATGGATTACTTTCAAAAAGGGCTTTCTTCTTGCCACTCTGCCATAAAAGATAGATTTGTGGAGTACACGACTAATAGTTGTCCTGTGGACAGATTCTCCCATCTGAGCTGTGGATTTCTGCAGCTCCCTCAGAGTGACCCAGGGCTTCTTGACTGCTTCTCTAATTATTGCTCTCCTTGTCTGTGCTGTCAGTTTAGATGGACAGCCATGTCTTGGTAGTTTAGCGGTTGTGCCATACTCCTTCCATTTACGGATGATGTATTGAACAGTGTCTATTTTTTAAAAGCCTAACTCAGTAATACATATTGCCACAACTTTATCCCTGAGATGTATGGTATGTTCCCTGGTTTTCATGATGATTTCAGTTTTACAATTTTTTAATTGCCAAAAATTTATTTTATTTTATTTACACTTCACAAATACTTGTTACTTAGTGGTGCTTCATCACATAAAGTATCAATATATCAATAAAATACATTTAAATTTGTGGCTGCAACATTTAAAAATGAGGAACATATATATCAGTGGGGAAAATACAGTAAGTATTTGATACACTGGGGATTTGGAAAGTTGTCCCACCTACCAAGAATGTAGAAGTCTGTAATTTTTATCGTATGTATACTTCAACTGTGAGAGACAGAATCTAAAAAAATACAAAATATTATATTGTATGATTTTTAAATAAATAATTTGCATTTTATTGCATGAAATAAGTATTTGATACAATAATAAAACAGAAGCTTAATATCTGCTACAGAAACATTTGCTTGCAATTACAGAGGTCATTTCCTGTAGTTGTTGACCAAGTTTGCTCACACTGCAGCAGGGATTTTGGCCCACTCTTCCATATAGATCGTCTCCAGACTTTTCAGGTTTTGGGGCTGTCGCTGGGCTACATTGAGTTTCAGCTCCCTCCACAGATTTTCGATTGAGTTCAGTTCTGGAGACTGGTTTGGCCTCTCCAGAACCTTGAAATGTTTAGTTGCCCTGGTCAGGGCCGGGACGATGGGTAGGCAAAGATAGGTGGTCGCCTAGGGCACCTGCCACTAGGGGGCGCAGTTCAATATGTGAAACATGATTCTTGGCAGCGCAGGGCAGCAAGCAGCTGGCTGAAGTTATGTGCTGCTAGTCTCTCCAAGTGCCGCCCCCTTCATCTCTTCTCCGGCATCAGAGAGAAGGCAGCGCAAGCAGAGGAACATTAAAATTACTTCCTCCTCCGACTACATAGGAGCGGGACAGGCGGAAAGTAAAAGTGGGTGATTGGGGTGGGGGGGGGGGCTGCTGCTGTCCGGAGCCTTGTAGTATCATCGGCAATCTTCCTGTGTGCGGTGCAGAGAGCTGGCCTGATCATTCATTGTGAATTGGTGACAGCCTCTCCTGCACAGTGATAAGAAGGGAGATACGCAAGAAGTCACCAGTTCACAATGAGCCCTGCTATTGCCCCTCCCTCCCCCTCTGAGGGACGGAGGCTCTGCTCTTTTAACTCTCTGTTGACCAGAAAAAGCTGAAGAGCACACACTAAGGCTGAGTAATGTCCCTCCCCACACCCACTGCAACTAGTGATACATTCACTATGAACCCCTTCCCGGTATACACTGGCTGTGTATTACATCATTGACCACATATGTATGTGTGTATATATAAATATATATTTTTAAATATATATAAAAAAACATTATATTTTTTTTTACTGAGGCGGTGGGCCCTTTTAAAAGATCGCATTTTCTCCCCCAAACTAGATGTTCTGCGAAAGGCTGCTTTCCCAATTAGGGGTTTAAACCAAGTTGCTGCCTTCAGTGGGGAAAGGGTTTAGCTTTTCCTGGAAAGGGTAACCAGGATTTAATTTAAATCAGGTAGTAATTAGGGGGAGTTGCCCTACTGAAGGTTGTTAAATACCCCTGGTCTTCAGTTTTTCCGGGGGGCAGGGAGTGGGGGTCCAGCCCATTTGGAGGTGGGGGGAGGCCTTTTTCCAGGAGAGTACCCTGGGTTTTTCCCCCTTTAGGTTTGGGGGAAAAAAGCCAGGCCCAAGGACTATTTTGGGTACAGTGGGGAGTACATGTTTGTGGGGCTGGGTAGTAGCCCCAAAGACCATGCAAGAAAAGGGACTCTTGTACGTTTATTTAGGGCTGGAGGGCCCCAAAGGATTTTATTTTGTTTGCTGTATTTTTTTTCCTGTGTTGGAGAATAAAGCGGGGCGGAAGCCAGATTTAATGGAAACCTGTGTCGATTGCTTTTCCCTTTTAAACCAAAGCGTGCCCCAGAGTGGGAGGCCCCCGGCCGGGCCAAGTTTGGCGGCCCCCCCCCGAAACGGAGTAAAACCATTTACTTTGGTGGGGGTTTTTGAAAGGGGTCACGTCGGCAAAAGGCTGACACAGAAAACTAAATTGGCGCATTTGCCGCAAGAATTGGTGCTTGTGGGGCAAAATTTGAAGGGACAAAGTGTTTGAACCAGTGGATTGGTAAATTTTTTGCAAAAGTGTTGGGGCTGGGGGGTTTTTAAGTTAAAGGGCCCGACCCAAACCATAAAGGGTTTCAAAAAGTGACTGTGCATTGGGGGAAAGGGTTTTTACTGTTCTACAAATGATAGGATTGGCTACACCCGTTTAAAAAGGGCCAGAACCCTGTGTGTTTTCCTAAAAGAGAGCGGGTGTTGTCTAAATTTTTTTGTTTTCAGTATGGAGAATTTTTGACCTAGTGCCCCCAGCACCTACGGCAAACCCTCCCTCCCCCCTTTAAAACCAACCAAAACCCCCGGGGGGAAAAGGGGGGGAGGGAAACTGTGGCTGGAGGGAATGTCTGGAGGGCAAAAAACCGGGCCGTTTTCCCAAAGAAAAGCCCAGGGGGGAAAAGGAAAGTCAAAAAGGGGCCTGGTTTTCCCTTTGGTTCCCAAAAACCCCCAAAACTCTACAGAAAAAAAAAGGGGTTTAGGGTAATCCAGCTTGGGGGGCGGAACAGAAAAAAAAAAAGGTGGATGCGAGTGGATGAGACCCCACAAAGGGTTGTCCTGGAATGGGGAGGAAAAAGTCCCCCAGAGTACGCCAGAAAAATTCCCTTTTTAAAGGGGGCCAAAACCCGAATCTGTAAGGCGGGGTTGGTTATGTTTTGAGCCCTGTCTTGGGACTGTCGATCATGTGTTGAGGTATGTGAAGAGCGGGGGGCTGGAATCTTTATTGGTAGAGATTTCCGTTTTTTTTGGCGGTTGGGGGGGCCAGAGGTGGTGCCAGATGGAGGGGGGGTCCCAACATGCCCGGGGAAAGTCCCCCCTGCAGGTGTTTTGCCACCCCAAAAGAGGGAGGAGCCAGAATTGTCCCTTTTAAACCCCCAAAGAACAGTGGGGGAAAAAACCCTTTTGGGAATGGCAGTTTACATGCCGGCCCAAAGAAGTGATAAACAGATCCCCAGATAAAAGGGAATGAAAGGGGACAGAAAGGATGTGTTTCCAGGGGAACCAATTCATCTGCGGGGAAAAACCAGCTGCCACCGCCCCACAGAAGGGAGCCCCGCGGGAAAGGTGTCACAGGCAGCGGAGGGTGTTGTTGACTGTTTTTCATCAGGAAGCCAGGGGAAACCCAAAACCCCCCCAAAATCCGGAGTTCCAGTTGGGGGGGAATCCCCCCTCTGTCTGAGGGTTTTGTCTTTCAAGATGTATCCAGAAGGTACGGGAAAGTTGTCAAAGCTTTGGAGCCCACGGGAAAGGGGGGGTAAGACTGTTCCTGTTATAATGAACATCAAGTGCCCTTTTTAAACGAAAATGAATTTTGTGGGGAAATTTGGGGGGGCGGGCGGGGGGTCCGGGGGGGGGGCCGCCAAGCAAAAGACCCCAGGAAGAAAGTTTGCCGGATTTTTGGGGGTTTGGGATGGTAAAGGGCCCGAGGGGACCCCAATGTATTGCATGTGATTGCCCTATTGAAAATGTTATTTTTGTAAAAAAAATGCTCTGTTAACCCGGGGGGGGTTCCCGGGTGCAGTCAGAGCCCTTCTAAAAACCTGTAGGAGATTTTAAAGGAAAAAACCCCACACCGGCTGCAGTAAGTCAGGAAATGGGAACAGGGCTAATGAGAGAAGTGCCCAGGGAAAGGTGCCCCTGGGAAAATAATGAAGTTAGTGTAAAGATAAAATGGGCTTCTTTAGGAATGAGGGGCCCCAAAGCAGGAGGGCAATCTAGCTGGGTTTTGCCCCAAAAGAGGTTGGGGTTAACCGCTCGGAGTACTGTAGAGGTTGGGTCCTTTTTGGAGAAAACCCAGGGGGGGAAAAAGGGGTTAACACAAACATTCGGGGGAGCTAAGGTGGTTGCCCAGTAGCACAAGGTACCCTTTTTGCTTTTCCCGGGGGGGGGGGGGAAAAAGTCATGAGTTTGAATGCCCGCAGTTTTTTTTAGTGAGGCCCCGGGGGTTCCAAAAATGGTCAAGGGGTTTCTACCCTGAGCAGGGGCAATGGGGGGGAAGTGGTTGAAACGTTAAAAGGTTGCAAAAGGCCCCCTTTTGGTTTTGGGTTTGGACAACAGCAAAAGTAGTGCAGGTAATGTAGCCCCTGTGGTTTGTGCCTTAGTCAACTCAGGGTAGGGCCCAGTTGAATTGGCAGCTATAGCAAAAGTTTGAGCCCCGGAAAGAAATGGCCATAAAGGGGAAAAAGGGGTTTTATTTTTGTGAACCCAATGTTTCTTTTGAAGAAACCCCAAGTGTCTTTGCTATAGGGCTCTACAAGAGGTGAATGGTTGCAAGGCTAACCCTGCAAGCGTGGTGCATGAAAAGGGAAAAGGTGAGACGGAATGTGGTTTCCCCGCTAGTAGATGTAAAGGGAAAATTGGGACCCAGGTGATAAACGACCCCCAAGCGGGACTGTTTAGACTTACCGGGGATTTCTGAGAGGGGGGGAAAGGGTGTAAACCCATTTTAAAAAAGGGTCCAGTAAAAACTCTAAGATACCAGATAAGCCCTATAGCAGGGCCGGGTTTGCGGGAAAAAGTGGCCCTTTAACGGACCCCGGGAGAGTTCCCCCCAGGGTAACGGAAACCAGAGATATGGGGGAAAGGGAACCCCCCCTTGGGATGCTAGACACACCCGAGGGGAGTAGGGCCCCAAACCCAAAGTGGGGGTACAGGGAAAAAAAGGGGGGAAGGGAAAAAAACAGATGGTTGTGAGTTCCCGGAAAAAATTCAGTGAAGATTGAGGTGGGTTTTGAAAAGGAGATCGGGTTTTCCAAATGGGAAAGAGCAGGGGGGATATCCCCCCAATAAAGGGGAAAAAGTAGGCATGCTGGGGATTTGATCAGTAAAGACAAGTGTGAAAAAGGATTAGGAAAGGGATTAAAGTCCCCCCAACCTGGGGGTCTCAAACCCGGCGAAAACGTAGGTTAGTTTTGGGCAGAGGCTGTCCCTCGGGGATTTATGGGGTGCAAGGCAGCGGGTCTCTAATTTTACAGAGAAGGGGGCCTTTGGCCATGTTCGAGGAAAGTGAACCTGTAAAAATGGGGAATATAGGTCAAATAATGAGTTTTGGTGGCTTTTCCCCAGGTAAATGGGAGGGATGAGGGTTTTTTAGTGGGGAAAAAAAATCTGTCCTGCAGACTCAAAACCCTACAAGACAAGAAGAAAATCAGTGAGGAAAAGTTTTATGGGAAAATTTTTCGGTTTTGGTGTGTCCCCTTTAAATGGGGGGTTTTCTTTAGTAGAGAACGTCGGCCCGGAAAGGAAGGAAGGCCTTTTAAACCAAGTAGTGAAGGGCAGGGATACTCATGGGGTAGTTCCGGGGGATGTGCGGTAGTGAAAAGGAAAGTTAAAGCTCTTTTGGTTAAAAAAAAAGGGAAAGGATTGTGACCTGGGGGTTGTTGCCAATTTAGTCTGGTGAGGCTGGGAACCTGCAGTAGATCAGAGTATGGTTTCCCTTTGGGTTTTGGGGCATTTTGGATGTAGGGAGGGGTTAAACCGGGGTTTTAACAGGTGAATTTTCAGAAAACCCGGTAGTGATAGATCAGCCGGGGTTGGAAAAGATAAAAAACCTAATCCTGGTTAGGGAGGTGTTGCCCTTAGAACAGGTTACAACATAGGTGTTAAGGGATGAGCAGCAAGTCCCCAGGTAGTTGGGGAAAAATAGGTTAAGTGGGATTGGTGGAGATTGTACTCTTTCGGGGGAAAAAGTACCGTTTTCCCTCAAAGAAAAAACCAGTGCTGAGTGTTTGCAAGGATGGATCCCCCAGATAGGTGCTTTGCCCCCTGGGGGAGGTTTGTGCAAGGGGGGAAAAGGCCCTACGGCCTTTATCAAAGGGGGGGGGTATGTGGCGGTGCAAACCTTAGAAGACCCACTTTTCTCCCCCACTAGAGTTTTGCAAACAGTTGAGTTTCCCAAATTAGGGTTACCCAAATTGCTTTCTGTCAGTGAGGAAGGTCAGCAGTTTGGCAAGGGTAACCAGGAGTTAAATTTCTAAAGGGAGTAATTAGGAGAGTTTCCCCGCTGAAAAGGGCTGTTAAAAAGCCCGGTCTTCAGCTTTTTACCAGAGGGGGGTGTGGTCACAGTAGTGGAGGAAAACGTGCAGGGCCCCGGGCCAGGGAGTATCCTGGGTTCTTCCCCCCAGGCTTGGGAGAAACCCGGCCAAAGGGTGTTTTTTTGTACAGTGTGGAAATACTGTTTGTGGGGTGGGGAGTGACCCGACCAATGCTGGAGGGACTCTCTGTACGTTTAGTTAGTGGGTGGAGGCCTAGGATTTTATTTTGTTTGCTGTTTTATGTTTCCCTTTTTTGGAGAATAAAGTGGCGGAAGCCAGATTTAATGAGAAACCCGTGTTTGAACCCGTGTTGTTTACCAAACCCGCGATACAGAGCGAGGTGCCCCCCGGCCGGGGCCAAAATGGGCCCCCCGGAACACGAAGTGAAACCCTTACAAAACACACCACAAAACACCTCTCTATTTATACATGCATTTTAAACAATATACCCACACGTGCATATAACATTAAATTTCACTATGATGGGCTGTAGTTGCTTTTGTTACAATGCAACCCCATCAGCCCTAGGAAACATAAAGGGTATTTTAACCCCAGGGGTGTTGAGTCAAATGTGAACCCTAAGTTATAAGTGCGTTTTGGGTTATTTTTTGGCCCCAAAAAGGGGCCCAAAAAAACGATCTACAATGTGCGTGGGGAAATTTAAAAGTGTTTCAATGTAAAACCCTGTGTTGACGATTACGTTGGGGGATGAAAATTTGGTCGATGGTCGATAGTCCCATCATCGAAAAGAGGGCCCATAGTCGATAGAAGAATTTTGATCGATGACCCTTAAAATCTATGGGAGAAAAACAACCCCCCATCCTTTTTCACCCAAAAAGGTGGAGAAGTGGAAACCAAAGGGCAAAAATTTTTAAAATCCCACAAAGGTTTAAAAAAAAGGAAAAAAACCTACCCATCCTTTTAAAAAGGGAAAACCACACTTAAAAGGTTTAATTAAAAATTAAAACCCCCCCCCCAACCCCCCAAAAAAAACCCCACAACCCCCCCCCCCCCACAACCCCCCCCCACCCCCCCAAAAAACCCCCCCCCCCCCCCCCAACCCCCCCCCAAACCCCACCCCCCCCAACCCAAAAAAAAAAAAACCAAAAAAAACAAAAAAAACAAAACCCCCACCCCCCACCCCCCCCCCCCCCCCCCCCCCCCCCAAATTCCCCCCCCCCCCCAAAAAAAAAAAAAAAAAAAAAAACCAAAAAAAAAACCCCCCCAAAACCCTCAAAAAAAAAAAAAAAAAAAAAAAAAAAAAAAAAAAAAAAAACCGCCCAACACAAAGGAAAAAAAAAAAAAAAAAAAAAAAAAAAACCCCCCAAAAAAAAAAAAAAAAAAAAAAACCAACAAAAAAAAAAAAAAAAAAAAAACAACCAAAACAAAAAAAAAAAAAACAAACCCAACCAAAAAAAAAAAAAAAAAAACAAAAAAAAACAAAAACCCTTTTGTTGAACTGGGACATTAATTTCCCGTCCCGAAAAAGGAGATGACCAAAACCCGATTTCCCAAATAAAAAAAGTTGGGAAAAAGGGGTCTTTCAACCCCCCATTTTTTGTTTAAAAAGGGGTTAAATTTTACCCGTTTTGCGGGTTAAGCATTAAAACCTGTTTACCCCCAAATTTAAAAATGAGGGGAAAAAAGGGGTCTTTCCCAACAATTTTTGTTTCACTGGCATTGACTTTTACCTGTCCTGGGCCCCAGTTTAGCCCCCCAAACCCGCAAAGACCCCCGATTAAAAAAAATTTCCGGAAAAAAAGGGGTTTTTCAACCCCCTTTTTTGTTTCATGGAATTACTTCCCTTTTCCCGGGGTAGCCCCTCTGCCCTTTTGGTAAGGGGTCCAAACCCCAATTTTTTTAGGTTTTTTTTCCCCCCTTGGGGGGAAATTACCGGTTGTTTTAACGCTCCTGTTCCACCCAAAAAGCCCTTTTTTTGGCATTCTTTTTCTCAATTTTATCAAATGTGGGGGAAATTGTCCCCTGTACTTTGTTCTCTGTCCCTGCTCCCCACTCCATGTCCCCTTTAATAACCCAATTGGTCAAGTTTTCCTTTCCTTTTCCCCTTTTACCCAAATTTAGAGGAATTTTTTTTAACAGCTATTTTGTACATGCAAGTTTTTTAGTACTAAATTCTAGAAAAAAAACATTTTTAAAAAAGGTTGGAAATTTCCCAAACCCTGTCTTTTTTTTTCTTTTTTTAATTGTATTAAATGGGTTGTCTAATTTCGGGGGGTTTATAGCTATGTTAAAAAATCTTTCAAAAAAAAAAGTCATTTTTAATATGTGTCCCCCTTTAAAAGTGTCCTTTCCCATTCCCGTTTTTGACAGCACCCTCACCCTTTAGCCAAATCTTGACAATTGTGAAGAACAAATGTCTGTTAGAAAAAACATTTTTTTTATAATAGGACCTGTAGTATTGCTGCATTTCCAAAAACCCAAAAAGCCCCCAAAATTTAAAGCCTGACCCTTTGGCCCCTTTGGAAATTGTGAAGAAAAAAAATGTTGTTGGAAAAAAAAAAAAAGCAAAAACAAAAAAAAAACAAAAAAAAAAAAAAAAAACATTTTTTTTTTTAATAGGACTGTTGTATAGCTGATTTCAAAGCAAAAAAGACCAAAAAAATTGAAAACATGGGCCCCTTGGGGCCATTTGGACCCAAATTTTGAAGAAAAAAAGTTGTTAAACAACTTTTTTTTTAATAGGACCCGGGAGTATTGCTGCATTTCAAAGCAAAAAAGCCCCAAAATTAAGCATGACCCCTTTAGCCCCTTTTGGGCAATTTTTGAAAAAAAATGTCTGTTAAAAAAAAACCCCAAATTTTTTTTTATAATAGGACTGTTTTATTTCTGCTTTCAAAGCAGCATGACCCAAAAAAAATTTTTAAAAATGACTTTCAAACCATGTTAAAAATTTTTGAGGAGGGAAAAACCACTTAGAAAAGCCACATTTTGTTCCCAAAGGGGGCCCGATTTTGCTGTATCTACCCGCAAATGACCCCCAAAAAATTTTAAATTTTGATTCTCGCCCTTTTTAAAAATTGTGAGGGGAAAAAAATGCCCCTTTAAAAAACCCCATTTCTGTTCCAAAGGACCCTGAATTTTTTGCTGTATTCACAGTAATGACCCCAAAAAATTTTTAAATTTTGACTTCTCAGCCCCTTTTTAAAATTTTTTTGAGGGAGAAAAGCCCCCTTAAAAAAACCAAAATTCTGTTCCAAAGGACCTTTAAATTTTAGCTGTATCTACAGCAAAATTTACCTCAAAAACCCTTGGGCAAAGCGAAAAACTTCCAAAGAAAAAATGAAATAAAGGAATACGGGTTGTCATGAACCTTGGTGTTTTTTTCGTCTCCTTTCCCCGGAAAACCAGCAAAAAGAAACTGTTGGGAAAAAAGGGAAAAAAAATTGCAGTAAGAAATGATCATTTTAAAAAACATTTTTCAAAAGGACCATTTTGTTTGAAGAGGAATGGGGGAAGTAGCCGGCAACTTTAAAGGTGACCTTTGGCAATTGGGGGGCCCCAAACATCATATAGAATTCCCCTGCCTGATTCATTTTGAATGAAAGTCAAAACGATCCAATTTTTCTGTGGAAAACCCGGGTGGTTTGTTTTGTAATGGAAATCCCCCAGCTTTGCTGGAAAAGGTTCCCCCCAGATATGACCCTGGCTGCTGGGGAGGGGCCTACCCTCTATGGGTGGGAGCGAGCTTGGGCCATTTGTCCCCTTTTGGTTTCCCCGAAGTCTATTGGGTCCCCGGGAAAAATACAAAAACATCGGTTTTTGAGAAAGCAGTAGTCGTGCACCATGATCTTAAGTGGTCTCTGTGTGTTGGATTTTGTGCCCTGATTGCATGCGTTGGTGAAAAGGGGGGGTAAATAAAGATTGCCCCGAGGTCACCCCCTTAGGGGTTTGCCCCTTGCCCGCCTTCGCCGCTACGGTTCTTTGGGGGAAATTAATGCTGTCACATCGTGATTTTTGCTCCCCCGTGACCTTTTGGGGAAGTGAAGCGGGCGCAACAGATGTCTCCGTTATCAATTGAAAGGGCTCCATTTTTGCTTTTTTTCTTTTTTGGGTGGGTGGAAAGGGAAATTTTCGAGTTTTGTTTTGTACCGGGGATCCCGGAGGGTGGGCCCCCCAGTTAATGTTGTTCCCTTTTGAGGGGCCCTTTAAACGAGGATAATTTTTGGAGGGGAAAAAGGGGCATCCAAGCCTCATGGAGGATGGAGGGCCCTTTATTTCCCCCAACCCCGGGGTCGAAAGGGGACTAGCAAATGATTTTTCATCTTCCCCCCCCTCCCCCAAATTAGCGCCAACCCTTTCCAAGGAGGGGGGGTCGGTAAAAGTCCCGGGGTCTAGGAAAACCTCCTCCCCCTCCTCCCCTGCCTCCGGACAGTTCAACACAGCCTGACTTTCCTGGAAAATGAGCACCCCGAGAGTGTTGCGCACCCTTTCACTAGCTTGGGACCCCGAACCAAATGCCTTTAATGAAGACGATGAAATTGTGAAACTGTCGGGCCCTTTTGGATTTGATGGAGAGAAAAAGGTCCCTTTCCTCTTTTGTCCCTCTCCCCTCCCTCGTGGCCCGGGGCCCGTTTTTTCGAGGGCAACGATCGTTCCAGAACTAAAAATCACCCCAATGCCCCATGTGACAAAGGGCATTGTCCGCACGACCCTTTTTGGGGGCTTCTTAAAAATGGCAAAGGGTGGTTTCAGAGCTCTTTAAACCCGCCTCCCCTCTCGGTGGCTAAACCCCCGAGGTTTCCCCCACCCCTGCTTGTAGGGCCCTGTGTCACTTGTAATGCGTAATTTTTATTTTGCTTTCCCGCCACAACCCCTGGAAAATTTTTTTGGGGGGTGGAAAAAAAAAAAATTTTGGGTTTTTGCCCGTAACAATGAGACGGTTGACGGGGGGGGCCCCCAAACTGACGCTGCAACGCCGCCAGGCAGGGCGAAGCAGGGTGCGAACGGCGGGGAAATGCGAACTTAGCTTCGGCCTTCCTGCAGGGGTCCGACCCCGGGGAGCTTCCTTTTGAAATTTTCCCGGGCGACAAGGTTCATGCATGTGCCCGGCAAGGGATGAGCTCCAGAAACCCTTTTTAAACGGGCCAGGGAGATTTTTTTTTGCCCGGGTTTTCCCCACCCACTTGGGCCCGGCCAAGGTTCTTGGGGACCCAGCCCGCGTCGGTTTTTTTTGGGGGGTTGGGGGGGGCCGTCTACAGCTCCCCGACCTGTTTTTGGCGGGGCTCCAAGACGATTTAAATTTTAACCGGCCTGGTTTTTCTGGGACGGATGCCACCAGAGGACCCTGGGGGAAAGTAACCCCGACCATCCCTTTCGGTTTTGAAAAAGCGTGCGCCCAGCCTGAGAGCCCCGTTTTCCCCCCCCCCCCCCCCCCCCCCCCCCCCCCCCCCCCCCCAGAGACATTTCCCCCAGCTCACCCAGTGAGCTTTTCAAGAGATATAGTGGCCTTGGCCGTGCTTACTTTTGTTCCCCATGTGGGGGGTGGTAGATGGGCCCTTTTTCCCGGCCCAAGATGCAAAACAACGCCCCTTTAAATTTTAGATGACGTGGCTGGCCAGGGGAGGGAAAAGGGTTTTCTGGCAAAGAAAAGCCCGCTCCCGGGATTGGTATTGGGGGGGGGAGGAAAAGGGGCCCTGAAAATGGGAGGGAAACCCCTTGTGTCCACCCCAAAGGGGAAAGGGAACATTTTCCAAAACCAAAAGCCCGGGAATGCCCACATTCTGCTTTTTTGGGTTTGGGATGGTTTGGGTTAAAGTGTTTCCCTTTTGACCCAAAAATGGAAGACAGACGGGGTGGCTGCAAGGGGTGGCCGCGTACGGGGGGTGGGGTTGGGAAACTGGGGAAGGAGAAAGGGGGAGGGTGGGTCTTGGTTTGGGGCTAGTGGTACTCGGGCGACGGTGGAGGGTGGCGGAGGTGATCCCTGTCAGGACCCGAGAGGACATGGGCAGTTGAGGAACCCCTTGGTGGTGGGGGGAGCAGGAGGCGGAGAAAAAGGGGGGGGTGACAATGGTTGGAGGCCCCGGTCGGTTTTTGGCCTTTTTTGGGCCAAAAAGTTACCTTTTTAACTCATGAAATTTGCTGAAAGTGGCTAGAAAGTTTGGGGGTGGTTAACCCCCCTAAGGTTCTTGCCTTACTTATGCTTTTTCGGCAAAGGCGACATATGAATCGCTGGGTGAATCAGGGTTGCTAAAGAAGGCCCCCGGTTGAGAGGGGCCCGGACCTTTTTTTACGGCGATAAAAGGGGGAGGGGGTTTGCCCTTGACCCCTGGGTGGCGGAATCATATCAGCGGTCCTGCGGGAACCGCCCTCTGCCCTTTTTTAGGCGGGAACCCCTATTTAACTACCCCCCTTGTATTCCTCCTCGACCAGTGTTTTAAGCGCTGAAAACAAATTTGCCCGAAAAGACCACGTTTATCCCAATGTCGTCATTTTATCATCAAACAGGTGACTTGTCGTTTGACATTCTGCATCCAGGAATGAGGGGTACAAGCAAGGAAGGGAAATGCAAGGCATTGCCGACCGCCCGGGGGTTTTTGCCCATTGAAGGCTTCCCCCTTTTCCTCCTTTTGAAAGGGGTCAGTAAAAAGGGGGTCAGGAAAGGGAAAAATTTTCCCTTTTTTGGCTCTTGATCTTTTAACATGCCCTTCTGACCCCAAACCGCATTTTGTCATCAAAGAGGTCTTCAGAAAATGGATTATCCACAGTGGTGGGTACACGAGTTGACATTTGGGCTGCTTCATGTTGGACGGATGCGGGTGATGCTGATGACGACATTTGTGGCCGTTTGACTGAGGACGAGGAGGAAAGGGACTGCTGGATGCAGGTTGCTTTTAACCACTGAAGGACGATTGGCGACGCTGTTCGTTACTGAGATTCACAGGGCCCTGACCCAGCGATGACAGGCCTGCGGTCCTGCAACTGATGATCCGCTGGCATGCGGGGGTTGTCGCCGCACTGGAAGGAGCACCTTCTCTCGTACCTCTTACCTCCATGTCCTACCCCTCTTTGCTCGCTTACCACCTGAATTTCGCCCCAATGTTCAGAAATATAAAAATTTTTGAAGGTAGGGAAGAGTTTTGGAAAGTCTCTTATTAAAAGACGGAAAATAACGCTATTCTAAAATTTCCTCAAATCAAAACAAAATTGCTGGATTCAAATTTAACTGCAAAGTAGATCTATCAACAAAGCTGGGGGCCCCAAAGTGAAAAAAAACACGTATCTGAAATGTATTTCGGATAATAAAAGGTAATTTTTGGCACCTTTCAATTCACCTGTGGTGACTACAAAATTGCTGTATTCAAATTTAACTGCAAAGTAGATCTATCAACAAAGCTGGCCTGCGCCAAAGGGAAAAAACACATATCTGAAATGTATTCGGATAATAAAAGGTATTCTTGGCACCTATCAATTCACCTGTGGTGACTACAAAATTGCTGTATTCAAATTTCACTGAAAAGTAGATCTATCAAACAAAGCTGGCCTGCGCCAAAGTGAAAAAACAGTATCTGAAATTTATTCGGAAAATACAAGGTATTTTTGGCACTTTTAAATTCCCCTGTGGTGACTACAAAATTGCAGTATTCACATTTAAGTGCAAGGTGCCTCAATGAAAAAAGCTGTAGTGCGCCAAAGTGAAAAAACCCGTATCTGTAATGTATTGGATAATAAAAGGTATTTTTTGGCACCTATCAATTCACCTGTGGTAACTACACAATTGCTGGTTCCCAAATGAAAATGCAAGGTGGCTCTATCAACAAATTGGACCTGGGCAAAAGTGCAAAAAATACGTATCTTAAGTATTCGGATAATAAAAGGTATTTTTTGGCCCCTATCAATTAAACCTGTGGAAAACTACACAATTGTGGATTTAAATTTAACTGCAAGGTGGCTCTATCAACAAATATGGACTTGGGCAAAAGTGCAAAAAACCCCGAATCTGTAATGTATTCGGATAATAAAAGGTATTTTTTGGCACCTATCAACCTGTGCTGACTACAAAATTGCTGGATTCTAATTTAATGCAAGGTGGATATATCAACAACGGTGGAATGGGCAAAATTGAAATGAACACCTGTTAAAATGTATACTGATATTAAAGTGGGTTTTGCACCTAAAAAAAGAAAACCTGCGTTATAGAAAAGATGTGTATCCTATATAAGTTCAGGCTCCCCAATATCAGGAAATATTCAAACAGAAAATGTTAATAATAAAGCTATTGCAGGCATTTTCTACACTAAGTTTGGTGAACTTTATCCAGTATTCTTTTAGAGCTTGTCTGTGTTCGCCCGTGGGGCCCCCCCTGCGCCCCGTGACTTTACAGGGTAGATGCTCCTTTAAAATTCTTACCTAACTACATAAAATCTTCCAATCTCTAATCTAACTAAGTTGTAAAGATCACAGCTACAGTAGAGCTTTCTCTGTGAAGAAATAGATTTAATTTCGCTGAGCTGTTTGGACACAAGCAGAGCGACTCCTACTGCTCTGAGACGCTGAGCGACACTGAGGCTGAACAGGAAGGGCTGTTCTATGTAAAACGAGGTCATGTCATTTTTCAAACCAATCGCAAACCATACACATCCAGTCATGACGTCGCACACACATCTCACCCGCTCTATTCTGTAAGTGATTTGCTGGCCGCAAAATGACAGGAAGCGCCGAAAAAGGCGCGATCTTAATAGATGATGCACAGATTTTAACCTAAATTATCGCATGATCTAAAAATTTTGATCAACATAAAAACTGTGCCGATTTCAACTTTGTTGATAATAATCACTCAACACTATAAAACACGCATCAGCGTTCAGATGAGTGATCACTGATGCATGTTTACATGCGTCTTTCTGATGTGTCTTTTGGATTCATTCATGTCAATTCTTGATCCAAAAGATTCAGCAGAAGCCCTATAATGAACTATAGGATGCAATCCTGCTGCATACAAAACGCAGCCAAACACACAGCTGCATCACGTTGGATCCAATCATGTTTTTGGATGCGATTTTCAAGTCCAACACGGATCCAAACTTGTATCCAAAAACGCTGTGTGAACATACCCTAAGAGCTCAGCTATTATTTCTTCTACTGTGCTAAAAAAATAAAAGCTGCGCTCAGGTCGGTTGCTATGGGTAACAGTGAGTCTTCACCTCAGTATTCAGGTTAAATTGTGGGGTTTGGCACTTGTGATCGTTGGTGAGCTTGGGTTGCATTTTTGGCCCCCAGTCTTTTAAAAAAGGTTATCCAACACTGCACTCACTACTGCTCCTATACGCAGCCCCTGCGGGGGAAAAAAAAATATTTGAAAACCCCCTACGCGGTCAAAAATTAGACTCCTTTTTTTTCCCCTTGCCTTCCCGGAGCCTAACTTTTTTATTTTCCACCTATATGACACATGAGGGTTTTTATTTTGCGGGAAAGATGTATTTTAATGGTTTTTCACTGTAAAAAAAATTCTAATTGGAAAAAAAACGTATTTTGGGGGCCATTTTTCCCCGGAGTTTTTTTTAAACCTTTTCCTCTTTGGTTAAAAAAATGTTTTTATGTGTTTTTCTGCGGGTTGATTCAAGTAAAAAAATACCAAACATGGGGTTTTCATAAACAAAAAAAATTCCAAACACTTTTAAATTTTCAGCATATACATTTTTTATTCGTCCCCTGTGGATGAGGTTTGGGCGTTTTTTGCGGGCTGATATGTACTTTTTTTGGCACCATTGCCCATTTTGGGGTAATGTGACTTTTTGATAACTTTTCTTTTTTTTTGGGGATTGAAATGACCAAAAACCCTAAATTTTATCATAAATTATTTTTTTTTTATTTTGGTGTTAAAGTCTGAAAGTTTTTTTTTAATAGATCAGATTTTTTTGTGGTGATACCCTTTTTTTGTAACTTTTTTAATTTTATTTTTTTGTTTTGTAAAATGGCAAGGGGTGGGGATTTGAACTTGAACTTTTAAGATTTTTTTTTTTTATAATGGGGGGGGGGGAGGGGCATCTCACCTATTTGCCTAGGGCACCAAAATGTCTTGTCCTGGCCCTGGCCCTGGTTGTGTGTTTCAGGTCACTGTCATGCTGGAAGACCCAGCGATGACATATTTTCAATGCTCTTACTTATTGAGGAAAGGAGGTTTTGGCCAAACTCTTGTGATACATGGCACCATTCATCCTCCCTTGAATACGGTGTAGTCATCCTGTCCCCTTTGTAGAAACGCACCTCCAGAGTATGATGTTTCCACCCCGACACTTCACATTTGGGATGTTCTTGGGGTTGTACTCATCCTTCTTCTTCCTCCAAACACGGCGAGTGGAATTGATACCAAAAAGTTCTATTTTGGTCTCATTTAAACCCCCTACCTTCTCCCCCCCTCCTCTAGATAACCAATGAATTGGGGAACTTCTAATGGAACTGGAAGTGTGGTTTTGAAGTTGGGATCTTGTGTGCACTGCAGGATTTTAATCCACGACAGCGTTGTGTGCTACTTATGGTAATCTTTGAGACTATTGCCCCAGCTCTATTTAGGTCATTGATCTGGTTCTCCCATGTAGTTCTGGGCTGATTTATGACCTTTCTCAGAATCATCTTTACCCCATGAGGCAAGACCTTACATCGAGCCCCAGACCAAGGAAGATTGATTTTAACTTGGGGTTTTTTTCCAAATTTGCTAATAATTGCCCCAAACATTTTTGGGCCTTTTTTCACCAAGCTGCTTGCTTATTGTCCTTTAGTCATCCCAGCCTTGTGCAGGTGACTTTTAAAAGGAAACAAGCCCACAAAAAACCCAGGACTGTAAAGGTTAGCAGGGTTTGTCCTCAGTACTAAAAACCCAATCGGGTTTCCAAAATCCCATCAAGGGCAACATCTATGTGTAAATAATATCTAATAGTTATTAATAGTGGGGATAGAATAAAATATTGCAAAACTGCATGGAGATTTTATTAACAGGCTGAAAATACATAAGGACAAATCCTGAGGGATCCCCAGAAAATTTCATAAAAAGCAAAAAAAAAAATTTAAAAAAATTTGGGAAAAAAATAAATTGTTTCCCAAAAATCAGTAATGGGAAAGGTAAATAGGGGGATCATCGGGGAAACCTAATGATGAAATTAATGAAAAAATGTTGTTTTCATTGGTTTCATTTAACTCATCAGAACAAAAGCAGGAACGTTTTTATATTCAATACTAGTCTTGTTCTGTGGGTTTCTTACATTTATTAGACAATGTTTGTGAAATTTCCTATATATACATAAGAGAAAAGGACTGAGACAAGGTATTCTGGTGCCCGAGGCAAAGAAGGCACATAGTGCTCCCGCCTCCAATGAAAAATTCAGCTCACTCCATGCCTCCTTGTGTCCCCTTCTTGTCTGGGATGCAGTGGCACCCTAAACGGTTGCCTATCTTTGCTTTAACACCATCCAGGCCCTGAAGAGTGGCATCAGTAATTGTGGTTATTTTTAATTGCAAAGTGTCTGGGCCACAAATGGCGTTTTTAAATTAGGGCCCCTATAGCCGAATTCTGGTGCATTTTGCAGCAAATTACTAGCATACCTCTTTTTATTATGTGTTTGAAACAGTTTTTAGACACTTCGGGCCCCTCTTTCTGCCCAAAGGGAAAGGTGTGGCCCGGGCATGTCTTTGTGGAAGTGATTCATAGTTTAGCTTGCACCGCTGTGCTCCAAAAAAGTGCCAATATTTTACAATAATGATAGGTATCAACTAGACCAACTAAAAATGATGTAACGTTAGACAGAAGTGTCTAAGCACACGCCAGATTTATCAACCATTGATAAATCTGTCATATTTTTGACTGCTTAGTCTAGGCTTACACTGTCTAAGTACTATATGATTTTAATATATCACACTCACTTTGCTTTAAAATGCCATTGGATCTGTTTATTGATCTTATTACGAAATAGCTGAATTGTGCATGCAACATAAATTGCAAAATGCTTTCCCAAAAGACAAACGTTTGGGATTTACAAAATTTGAGGCCACACCTTTTTTATTTTTTTTTGTTACATATTCTATAAAGGTTGCTTTTTCTGGGCAAGTGAATTTTTTTTTATGCCTTTGGGCCCCGTCCCAAAAGGAAATGTTTTGGGAAACCAAAATAAATTTTTATGTCAGGTTGAATGTGAAAAAATTGCAATTGCAGCATCTTACGGGAGTTTTGTTTTTTTATGGAGATCATTGTTTGGTATAAATGACATTCCATTTGTATTTTGTAGGACAGTGCAATTCCAGTTATACCAAAACTGTAATATTTCATTATGTTTTAGTATTTTTTTTACTTTAATTTGCACTGCAGCTCCATTTTTTAAGGCCATTAACTTTTTTGTTTTTTCAATCTATGGACCCGAGTGAGTGCTCGTTTCTCTGGGTTGAAGTGTAGTTTTTATTGGTACCATTTTGGGATACATGCAGCTTTTTGATATTTTTTATTAAAATATTTTAGGGAATGCAAAACGACAAAATAATGTAATTTTATTATTGGGATCTTTTTTTACTTCCGCAGTTTTCAATGTACGGGATAAATGATGTTATATTTAAAAAGGGGCGTCTCACTTGTTGGGTTTTATCCAAACCCCAGTCCGTATTCTTTTCTTTATTTTTGAATTCAGGGGGGTTTTCCCCTGACTTCTACTGGGGGCCTTTTTCCCCGGGGGGAAAGCCAGGTCTGTAGTTATAGTTTAAACCCTTCTGGCAGCCTAACAGGGGAGATCAAACAGGGGCTTTGCTTTTACGACCTGAGGGGGTGATGCAGCCCCTCCAAGAGGTGATATCTCGAATTTGGGGAAAGGGCACTGTAATGGGGCATATATTACAAATTGACTTTTTTTTGCAAGTTAACATAAAAAGCAATCCTTGTAGTTAGATAACCCCTTTTAAATAAAATCAGTCTTTTATTGGGTTTTTGGGCCCTACCCCAAAGAATTTTTACAATTTTAAAAAGGGGTTTTGAAAAAATTAATATTTACTAAGTCTATTTAAATTTTTTTTTCTTTTTTAAAATTTTTATTTTTTTTATTTACATTTGGGCCCCCCCTAGGAGTTTTTGGGTTACTTTTTTGCTTGTTCTATATACTGCGAAAATTTTGTTTTTGCCATATACAGATATTTCTTTCATCATCTATTACACCATATGGCAGGGTGTTATAGATGTAGTAACATGGCAGCTACTGAGGACGCCATAGAAACTGAATGGAACCTCGCAAAGTTGTTTAGGGAAAGGGGCCACGATACATGACCTTAGCATTTGGACACCAGGCTTGTCCAAATGGTTAAGTGCCAGGATTGGAGCTGTCTCCAAAACCGGCAGCTAGTGGGGAAACCGTAAAGTTGGGGTTTTAAAAGCCAGCACCTCCCCCGCAAGGGGGGGGCCATTCATGACATGCTTGTAACCAACGGGGAAATTTAAAAGGGAGCACATTAACATTATTACAAAACTGCATTTTGGGTTTGTTTTGGGGTAAATTTGATGAAGAGCCTCCATTCCATTGGATTATGACTTATCTTCAGAGCGTCAATTAAACTGTTGATGCTGTTGCATTCCACAAGATTGCACCCAATGAAAAAGTGTTGGACTTTATCTCGGTTGTGAAACAAAGGAATCTGAACATCGCCCGCTAGGAGATTCGACTGCTGTAGTCTGGATGGAATGCTTGGATATTGAAAAGTCCAATTATTCTTCCATGAAACTCCTTTCCTAATAGGGGGCAGAATACAGAAATATCAATTGACAGTGTGATCAGTTGGCTCTCTCCAGATCATTGGGGCTGCAAAAGACATAGATTGCCTTTTCCCATGCAACCACTTGGTAAGATGTGATCAGAGGCGCAACTATCGGGATAGCAGACGTAGCAGCTGCCCCGGGGCCCATGCCCCAGTGCAGCAGCTAACACGTCTGCTACCCCCCCTTCCCCGTGCCCCGAGGGGAGTGCAAAATACTAGTTCACGCCGGAAGACGGGACCCCGGAGCTGCGGGGCCCCGGGGCTTCCTACCTCTTGGGGAAAGCCCGGGCCCCCCGGGCCTTTGGGGCTCAAAAGGGAGGACTGCCCCTAATTTGCAAAAGCAGCTCCACCTGCCCAAACAAACCAAATTGTGCGGCCCGCGCCCAGCACAGCCTTTTGGCCGGCTGCCGGTTTACACGCGTGGGGGAGAGTCAGGTAAGTAAGTGATTTTTTTATTTTTTTTTAAAAATTAATTTAAGCCCCCCGCCTGCCTATTTATTTGGGCAAATATAGCCCTTTCCTGTTTTAAAAATTAATTAGCCCCTATAGCCCTGCCTGCCTATATATCTAGCACCTATAGCAATGTCTGCCTATATATTGGCTCCAATAGCCCTGCCTAACTATATATTGACCCATATAGCCTACCCTATGACCTGCCTGCCTGTATGGGGCCCCTATAGCCTACTTTAAGCCCTGTCTGCCTATATATGCCCCCTATAGCCTAACCTATGCCCTGCCTGCCTGTATGGGGCCCCTATAGCCTACCCTAAACCCTGCCTGCCTACATATATGGCCCCTATAGCTACCTAAGCTATGCATTTCTTGCATTTCTACCTATATGGCCCCTATACCCTGCCTGCCTATCTATATGAGGCCCTATAGCTACCTAAACTCTGCCTATCTGTATGGGGCCCTATAGATACCTTAACTTTGCCTGTCTATATTGGGCCCTATACTCTACCTAAACCCTGCTTGACTGCCTATATGGAGCCCTATAGCTACCTACACTCTGCCTATCTATATGGGTCCCTCTAGCTATCTAAACCCTGCCTGCCTATATGAGGGCCCTATTGCCTACCTAAACCTGGCCTATCTGGGGCCCCATATAGCTTATCTAAACCCTGCTTAAATGGACCCCATATAGCCAGAGGGGCAGGTGCTGGAAAAATCAGGATTCTAAGATATTTGTGTCTAAATCTCCAGGGACAAGTTGCCGGGAGAAGTCATCATAGCGGTCTGAACAAAAGGAAAGTCAACGACTTGTCAGAGAAACGTCACCTGTGAGTCACAAGATGTAACTATACTTTAATCACTCATATGTCTGCAGAGGCTGTGTACACTGCTATCTACCACTATATGGTCACTGTATGGTGGTTATATACAGTCTGCAGAGCCTGTGTACACTAGTATATATCACTATATGGTCACTATATGGTGGTACTATTGGTCTTTGTAGACTGATCAGTAATAGTGTAGGGGTATTATTTAGCCACTCTGTGGTGGTAATTTGAGGTCATGTTCTGGCGGTGTAATTGGGTCCATATGTAGTAGCGTTATTGGTAATGTTGGTCTTGGTATAGTGGGATTTGTTTGGTAGCAGTATGATAGTGAGATGAATGGGGAGGTATTTGCCCCTTGTATTATTTACATTATCTAACAGCATTTCCTGGTAAATGTTTATGATTGGGGAGGTGGGCAAGCAGGGTGGTAGGTGGTCCCATCCAAAAGTTTGCTTTGGGGCCCAGGCTTCTCTAGTTTGGGGCCCAGGCTTCTCTCTCTGGATGTGATGCACATTTATTGCAGCTTACACTGGGAATGGAAAGTATTCAGACCCCTTTATATTTTTCACTCTTTCTTTCATTGCAGCCATTTGGTAAGATCCAAAAAGATTATTTTTTTGCTCATTAAGGTACACTCTACACCCCATCTTGAAAGAAAAAAAACTGAAATGTAGATATTTTTGCAAATTTATTAAACAACAAAAACCACTGTTCTCTTTTCAGCCCGACATCTAGTGCAGCCCTATTCGCTATATTTTTAAATCTCCCGCACGCCAATATCAGACGCATTACAGGGCGCCTGCGGGAGCCAAGGCACACTAGAACCGTTCGAAGTTACAGATTTATGGCTTCAGTACAGCAATTCCAGGTGCATTACTGCTGCAACAGGTAAACCACTTTGAAAGTGGTTTACCTGAGAGAGAATTGTCGCCTTAGTGTTAGAAAGCACCTGATTTATGACCTGAAGTAGAGCGGTTTCATACATCAGGCACATTCTACACTACTAATATGCGCATAAAAAATGCTTTCTACGTGCCATTAATCATACATTTCGCCATTAGAGCAGATAAAATTTCTCTTATCTTATGACCAAAGTAAAACCACAGACTAATGTATTCAGAAAAAGTCTTCAATGATCTGTTCTTACATGTTGATATCTAATCTTTGTAGAGAGAAAACCCCTTCAATGTTACTAACCCCATATGTATGGGGTGACAACCCCCAGAGGTCTTATCAGGTACGCCGAGGAGCTTGATGATGATGGGACTGCAAAGTATGCTCAAAAAGTCAAGCTTAAAGGAATATTCTCACTACATTGATTAGATTAAACGTGTAGGCAAAGGTAAATATAGACTATTACAAAATATATTGCTGATCTGATTTTGCTTACTTTTAGAGCTAGAGCAGTTCTAACCTCTGCTTGTGTACACCAGATTCCCTAGGTTACTGACCACCTCTCTCTCCTCTAGCAGCAGTGACCCTGTTGTGTCTTATGAGCAGCACAGGAACTTGTTTATGTTTTTTACTGACAAACCTTAACCTTGTGCCCTGTAGTTTAAATCATACATGCCAACGCTCTCGCTTTTGGCGGGGGGTTTCCGCTAATGGGGGTTACCCCCTGCCACCCCGGCAGAGTCAGCGAACCTCCCGCCGGCTACAGGCAGTGGGGGTTCTTTAAATAACCGTGGCGCCAGAGTAGCGTCAGGACGCTACTCTGGCGCCGCATGGCCGTTCCTATAGGCGGGTGAAGCGGCCGCCGCGACTGCTTACCTGCCCTGCTGGTCTCACTGTGCAGAGAGGAAGCAGAAGGGATCGCTCCCCTCCTCCCTTCTCCCCCTGTATGCACGGCACCCGGTGTGCACTGTACATACATCTCAGTGTCGCAGGGGGTGTGACGCACGGCTGCACTCACATCCCCTGCGACACTGAGAGTACTCAGTCGGCAGCCTCCGGACCTGGCCGCGCTGCAGGGAGCCTGGTAAGTAGATTTTATTATTTTATTTTTATTAGCTATGGGGGTCACTGTATGGCTAATGGGGGCATCTACCTTACTACAAGGGGAAATACCTGGCTACAAGGGGCACTGTCTGGCTAATGGGGGCATCTTCCTTCCTACAAGGGTCAATACCTGGCTAATGGGGGCAATACCTGGCTAATGTAGGCAATGCCTGGCTACAAGGGGACACTACCTGGCTACAAGAGGCAATACCTGGCTACAAGTGGGCAATACCTGGCCTTAGGAGGCAATACTTGGCTACAAGGGGGCACTGTCTGGCTACAAGAGGGCATCTACCTGGCTGTAAGGGGCATCTACCTGGCTATAATGGGCACTACCTGGATAAAGGGAGCTACTACCTGGCTAGTGGGGGCAACAACCTAGTTTTCTTCCAGAGCCGTTATGCAGCTAGGTGGAGTGGGTGTGCCTTTTTTAAAGGGATGTGGCTCACCAACAAGTTGGGCGTGACCATGCAAATTTTGTTTACCACTGCGCGCGCTGCCGCTTCAAGTCTCCTGCTTTTCCACTTTCAAAAGTTGCTAAGTATGGTTTAAATCTCCCCATTACCAATGTTCCTGTAACAGGCTCAGCTAGAAGTAATAGAGCTGATATGCCAATCACTTCTGAAGAAGCCCCAAGCTGCCTGTGAAGGGCAGGATCTGTGAAACAGGCTGTTGAGAAAACCCCTTTAAATGCAGAGTACACAAATATTTTACACATGAGACACGGGGCACTTATGTTTGTCAGTCTCAGAAACGTATTTATAAAGTTTAACATGTGTAGCAGTTTGCATGAGGAAATACTTAGAGCCACATGTCTGAAAACTGTCTAGGTCTAAAACTCACTTTATTGCCCAAAGCAACCAACCAGAGCGCCCCTTTCATTTCCTGTAGTGCTCTGGAAAAATGAAAGGGGCACTCTGATTGGTTGCTATGCTTAATAAAATGAGTTTTAGACCTAGACAGTTTTCATACATGTGGTCCTTAGTCTTAGTTACAAGAATTGCAGGTAGTTTGGTCTGATGCAGTTTTGTCACAGTCTTTAGACCTCTTGATTTAAAGGGGCTATCTTGCTACAAGGATTGCTTTTTATGTTAAAGCTCTTGCAAAAACAAGTCACTTTGCAATATGTGTCCATTAACATTGTCCTACCAGTGATGAGAGCTCTGCAGGCCTGGCCACACATGTTCAGACATCACCTCTCATCTCAGGCAGCTACTGTCAGTGTCTTCCCTGCTTAGTAATCACACACACTTACTGCTGAGCAAGTGTTCAATCCCAGGTGCTGTTATTCTACTCCTGTCCTCTGTACTCTTTACTAATTAGTTCTAAATAGTCAGTTTAAATATTTTAAAAAAAAAAACCTCAATAATTTGCATTAAAGAAGATCCCCCATTTTGGTTTTTCCCTAATTTGGGATTAAAAGGATAATTTTATAAAAGCGAAGTGTTAAATTTTTTGAAATATTTTCTAAAATGCTTTTTTGACCCTAATTAAAATTTTTGGGTAAGGGGGTATGTAACCTCCTAAAAAATGCATTTAAAATAAATAAATCCCCTTTAAAATCAGATTTTCGGGATAACAATCCAATGAATGCTCAGGGAAATAAACCATAAAAGAATTTTTGGGAATTTTTTTTTTTTTTTTTCCTTTTTTTAAAACGAAAAATTTTTTTTTCTATTTATAAAAATATATGAGGTTGTTTTTTTGCGGCAAGTTGCTTTCAAGTCTTTAAAATCCCCCCACATAATTATGGGAAAGCCCCCAAAACTTTATATGGGGGTGGAATGTGAAAAAAACAGAATTGCACCATTTTGCAGGGTTTCGTAATTATGGAGTTCACTGTTCAGTGTAAATGACATGATATCTGTATTCTGCAGGTCTCTACCAAATATGTAACATTTCCATTATGTTTTAATACTTTTAAAAAAATTAAAACTCTTTCTATTTTATAGATTTGCACTACAATACCATTTTCTGTGACCAATTTTAGGTTTTTCAATCAATGGACTAGAGAGAGGGTTAATTTTTTCTGGACTGAAGTGTAAATTTTTTTGGTAATATTTTCTAATAGATGCATCTTTTTCATCACTTTTATTACAATTTTTTTCGTGAGGTGTAAAATTACCTCCCATAAAAAAATCACTGTACAAGATAAATGATGTAATACTTTAATAGGTCAGACTTTCATGGATATGACAATACCAATGATGTGTAATTTCTTTTCTTTATGAAATGGCAAAATGGAAAAAGGAGGGTGTTTTGAACTTTTAATATTTTTATTATTTTTTTTATTATTTTTAAAACAGGTTTTTTTTTTTACTTGTACATGTTATCACTAGTAATGAGCGATTACGTTGACTATCGTCATCGGGTCAATTCGTGAATTATCAAGACGATTTCCGATAGTCGATAATAGATTATCGCCAATGACCATTAAAGTCTATGGGAGAGGAACAACACCTTCATTCTTACACCCAAACAGGGCTGGAGAAGCTGGAAATAACATCCACAACAGTAAACTGGATACGTGCTACATCTTAGGCAACATAATTAGGCAACAAGAGTCACAGAAAAAAAGTCACAGACTATTCACTATCCCTGTCCTGTACCAACCTACATGACCCACAAATTAAAAAGTGCCAGAAGGCAGTATTATTTGAACCATCAGTTTACTTGAACTGGACATTGATTATCCATGTCCTGGTCCACAGCATTAGCCCTGAAACTTCCTGACCCCCAGCTTAAAAATGTGCAGGAAAAAGCAGTCTTTTAACCACCATTTTAGTTTCACTGGACATAGGCTATCCCTGTCCTGGGCCACAGCATGAGCCCTAAACCTGCATGACCCCCAGAATAAAAAAGTGCAGGAAAAAGGAGTCTTTGAACCACCATTTTAGTTGAACTGGACATTGACTATACCTGTCCTTGACCGCAGTATGACCATTAAACCTGTCTGACCCATAGATTAAAAAGTGCCAGAAAAAGGAGTCTTTCAACCACCATTTTAGTTTCACTGGACATAGACTATCCCTGTCCTGGGCCACAGCATGAGCCCCAAACCTGCATGACCCCAGATTTAAAACTGCCGGAAAAAGGAGCTTTGAACCCCCATTTCAGTTAAACTGGACATTGACTATCCATGTCCTGGACTGCTAGTGACCCAAAAACCGCACAGGTGCCCTTATGAACCAACAGGAAATATTCTCAATAAGATATAAACTATATTAAAAACAACTCGTTTTCCATTACTGCTGCTGCTAGAGCTACTTGCCATTCTACTGTTGATTTTGTTAAAAGTGACTTTAGAATGTGAAGCAAATGAAACAGATGCCCCCCGTAGGTCAACGGGGCCCTGTCAAAAAACCCGCATTAGGAAATTAATGATCAAGGCGGGTGAGGTGAAAAGGGATCACGCAGCTTTCAGCTGGCAGGGGGGGCCTTTACAGTGGGTGGGGTGAGAGCAAGGCGGGCATCCTTTCATTATTAAACGCGGGTTTTCAGCTAGGGGGCCCCGAGTCACGTGGGTGCGGGAGAGCCCAGGAGGCGCCCGTCATCCATTAACCGGCAAAAAAATCCCCTTTTATGCAGCAGGAAAACAGTGTGCTGAAGAGAGTGCGGAAGCGGGTTTTGGCTCGCCCTCCACCCTTCTCATACCAGTCAAGCCCGGGGGTACGCTAGAAAAATATTCCCTCTACGAGAGGCTTCCCCCCTCCGTATGAGTCGGCCCAAATTGATTCACTTAAAATGGGGGTTGCGCCCCTGTTTCCCGTTCCCTTTTTCTTGGATTCTTTTTCTCGTTTTTCAACGTGTTGGAGGAAATTGTTCTGTTCTTGGGGTGGCGAATGTACTCCAACACCAGGTCCCTGAATAACCTAATTGTTCAAGTCTTTGAACCTCCTTGTACAATTCGAGGAAATATTTGTATCAGCTATTTTGTACATGCAATAGTAGTTTTTCCCTAGAAAAACATTTTTAAAATAGAATGGAATCCACCAGGTCTTTGTTTTCTTTTTTTTTTTTTGTTTTAAAATGGGTTGTGTCACTACGGGATTGAGTTTTGAAAATACTTGCAAAAAAAAGTCATTTTGCAATATGTGCCATTAACGTGCCCTACTTTTCCCTTTTTCTTCGCCCATCACCCTTGAGCCCTTGACAATTGTGAAGAACAAAAAATCTGTTGAAACAACATTTTTCACCCAATTTGGGCCTGTAGTATCTGCATTTCACGCAATGCCCCAAAAATTTAAAACAACCTTTGAGCCCCTTTGACAATTGTGAAAAAAATATCTGTTAGAAACCCATTTTTTTTTGTTAGGACCTGTAGTATTGTGCATTTCAAAACACAAGAACCAAAAAATTTTAAAAATGATTTTCTCACCGTTTAAAAAATTGTGAGGGAGAAATTATTAGAACCCATTTCTGTTCCAAAGGAACATAAATTTTAGCTGTACTACACAACATTTACCCCAAAAAATTATAATATGATTTTCAGCCATATTAAAAATTGGAGGGGGAAAGCCATTTGAAACCAAATTTCTGTTCCAAGGGTCACGGAGCCCTGGACCCTTTCCCGGGTCGCGGGGGTGGTCCGTGCCCTGCTTCACGGAGCCCCGCCCCGCAGTCGGGCTGGGGGCCCCCGTCGTATCTCGGCCCCTGTCGATTTCACTTCCCCGGGCCGCACTCCTGCTCTGTCTGTCCCCGTTCCCGGCCGGGGTTCCACCCCCTTTGGCGGCGGGGCCGGCATTTTTAATTTAAATGGGGTGCCCGGAAAAATTGCCATTGCCGGGCACTGCTCCTATTAGTCGGGCCTATTCCTGGCGGCCCTCCCCAGACCCTTTGTGTTTTTCCCTTAGGAGAAAGGTCTAGAGAGTTCTTTTTGCTTACTGTGTACGCCCGTTGCCTACGTTTACCCCCACAAAACCAGAACCGCCTGTCCTGCCTTGCGGTCTACCGCCCGAACCGACCAATTCCCCTGCACCTGCCTGTCCCCGATACGAGCCTCCCCCTTTTCCTGCCCTGTACCCTTGGCCCCCACGCGGAAGCCCGCCAGGGGGAGTGACCTGGTGGACTCCCGCCGCAGCAAACCATCCTGCTTTGCGGGGGCTCGGGTGAAAACCGGGACCCACTAGATTCCACCCCCGGTGGGGCTTCGCCATCGCCTGCGGGGGCCCAGTTCCACCCCCAAAATTTACGTGGACCCTCCCATGGACCCGCCAAGGTCCGTTACCCACCCTGGCGGATTGACGCCCGTTTTTCCCCGCCAGTCACAGCAATTGGCAACAGGCAAGCACTTACCCCAGCTATCCACCATGTTGCGCAACTCTCCCCGGGTCCAGCAAGCCACCTTCGCCAGTTTCCAGCGGTTGTTCCTGCCTTACGGTTCTGTGGCCCGGGGGGCCCAAGCTTCGGCTGTCGCTCCTCAAAAATTTGACGGAGCCCGAGGGGTCCCCGGATGGGCTACCCCCCTATGGGACAGAAACAATCCTGACGGCGGACTCAGTCGTTCCTTATGAGTTCCGCAACCTTCGAGGAACCCCCGTGCCCCTGCTGGAGCAGCCCCCCAAAACCCTCCCGGGGGGACCTGTCTGTGGAGACTATCGGTAAAATTTTCTTATTTGGGCCTTAAACGTCAGGAACGAGGCGTCTGTGGCTACCTTCAAAAAAAGGCTTAAAGTCGAGTTAAAGACGTTTTTGGCCGCCAAACCTCCGTTTCCCCTCAGTGATTGATCTGGTTAGCAACCGCTTTTGAGACGCTTCATTAACGGGGGAAGAACTTGGGCAAGAGGTAGTCAGCCAAACCCTGCGGTTTCCTCGTCGGCACCGGGTTTTCCAGAGGCCTCGGCCCTCAGCCCCAACACCCCCCGAGGAGCCCATGCAGTTGATCGGGCTCGTCTCTCTGAGCAAGAGTTGGCCCAGGTGGGAAAAAGCAACTTGTGATCTAGTGGCAGCCCGGGGTTTTGGGGGGAAACCCCCCAAGCGCCCAAGCCTGCGGGAAAACCCCCACCCCTGGATCTGTGGGGAGGCTTCCGGGTGCAACCTCCCCCTCTCCACATCGTTGTGCCGTGCAAGGTCTCGGGGACTGTAACACGTTCCAATTCCCGGCTTTTTTTGGACCGGGTCCGCGGGAACTTCATACTCCATTCCTAGTGAAAGCTTTACGGCTTCCAGGGTCTTGGAGAAACCACTTGTCATCTAACCGTCAGCAGGGAGTGATTAGCACCCACCCATTTTGTCACCAACCCACTGTCCTTCCTTGTGGGGGGCTGCATAAAAAAGAAGTCTCCTTTATGTTTTCCCTCGCTCTCGTGGGCGTTTCCCCCTCGGACCCCCGGGGTGCGGTCCACTCCCTATCCTGGACTGGTCTATGGAGAGGTATTGTTGGGGGCCCCCAACTGTCGGGGGTTTGTTGGTGGCCCCTCGCCGGTTTTTTTTTCCCCCTGCTTCGCGAACCCTTCAGGAGCCGTTGCCCGGTGCCCCCCAAAATTTCTGGAGACCCCCGATGTGTTCTCTGAGGAGACAAGCTGGGTTTTCCCCCAACATATCCAAAACATTGCCAATCGATTACTCCCGGGAAAGTCCTCCCCGGGGCCCCGAGTCTACCCACTGTCGGTTCTGAGACCCAAGCCATGTCCATACACCGGAAAATTCGGAAGGGTTTTCACCCGAAAGTCCTCGTCCCCCCTGGCGCGGGTTCTTTTTCGTGAAGAGAAGGACGGTACCTTGGGGCCCCTACATAATTACCGGGCTTAAAAGTACGGTAAAGAACCTTACCATTGCCCGATCACTAAAACTTTTGATCGCTTGCGGGGGCCCCAAAAAATTTTTTCTCAAATTGGGATTGAGAGGGGCCTAAACTTGGTCCAATCCGCGGGTGATGAATGGAAGAGGGCCTTTCAACACCAGGGATGGGCACTTTGATACGGGTGACCCCTTCGGAGGCAATGCTCCCCCGTTTGGATTTAGTGAATGACTTTTCAGGGCCTCCTCCACCCCTGCTTGGTGGTCTACCTTGATGACATCCTGGTTTTTCCCCTGACCCGGACCCCCGCACCAGTTCGCCAAGTAGACACGTCTCCGGGAGAACCCCCTGATGCCAAGTAGGGGAAAATGCCCCCCTTCCACAGACTAGCCTCCCATTTTTTGGGGGACTCATCTCGCCAGTGCCCCACGGCTGGACCCCGCAAAAGTCTGCCGTGTTTCATGGCCACGCCCCCGGGCTGCGAGCTATCCCGCATTCTTGGGCTTCTGCAAAAACTACCCAATTCATCCCCCCCTTTTCACGTGGTGGCCCCCGATAGTACCCCCACCCGAAAAAAGCCATCAGCAGTGGCCGGTCGAGGCCGAGGAGGGTTTTCGAAGCTTAAGTTGCTTTCTTTGGCCCCTATCCTTGCACGTCGGTTTATGAAAACCTTCAACTGGAGGTGGATGCCCATCGTAGGAGCCCGGGGCAGTTTTACGCAAAAGGGCCCGGGGAAGCGTAAGTGAGGCTTTTTCTCCCCAGATGTTCTCATCGCCGAGAGGAATTCACGATTTGGGGACCGGGAGTACTAGCCATAAAATTGGCTCTGGAGGATGGCGTTATCTGCTGGGGGCAACCCCTTTTTTCCCTCCCTATCATCGGACCACAAAAATCTCCAATATTGCAGCGGCTCGCGACTTAACCATCCAGGGTAGGTGGTCGCTCTTCTTCTCCGGTTCAAAATTTTTAGATCCCCTTCAGGCCAGCCCGAAAATATGAAGCTGCACCCTTCCGTGCCCCCACGTGGTGGGGGAAAATACTTCCCCCCGAACACATAATTCCTCCCGAACGTCCTTCGGGACCCCAGTGGACCTCCGGAAGGTCCCTCCCGGAAGGACTTATGGGGTCCCCCTTTCGCAACGATCTTTAAAATGGGGGACATTGCTCTTTGGGGGGCCCTCCCGGCGCCCGAAAACCTTTTACCTGATATCCCCCGGGTTTTTTGGTGGCCCGAGCGGAAAAGGAGTTAAGGGGCTTTGTTTCGCCCTTGTGACTCCCTTTCCCCAACAAGCGCCCCGAAAAAAAGCCCGGGAGGCCCACTTCAACCTTCCCATTCCCATCAACCCCGGAAAACATTTCGATGGGCTTCATAAAAAACCCCCCTCCTCGTCTGGCAAACCATTATTTTGGGGGATTTTGGGGTCCTTTTCCCAAAAGGGCATTTTGTCCCCTTTCAGGGTGCCTCTGCCCCCTGCCGGCTGAAAATTTTCCTCATTTTTTTTGTCCCGATGGACTCCCTCGCAAAAGTTCGGACGGGGGGTCCAAATTTTTTCCAGTTTTGGCCCCCCCTGTGCAACCAATTCAGGTGAAGCACGATTCTCTCGGCCTACCACCCCAGACAACGGCCCGGGGAAGGGTCAACCGAGTCTTGGGATGTTTCCTTCGCCCTTTGTCTCGGACGTCAAAAAGTTTGGTCCAAATTTTTGAGTGGGCGGAGTTCTCCCAACTCTCTTGGAGTCTGAGTCCGGGGGGCCCCCCCCTTTCTGTGTATGGCCCGCATCCCCGCCCTCTCCCTCTGGCAAACCCCCCCCCTCCCGAGGGGGCCCGGCGGCGGGGGAAAACTGGGCCCAAAAATTGGGTCATCTGGTCCCCAAACCCCCAGCGCTGCCCGCGCTTTCGGCGCTTTAAAATCAAGGCAGAAGAAAAAATTCCCCCCCCAGTCTTCTCCCCAGGTGACAATGTGGTCTCGTTTGTTATGTCCACCAAAAATGCCTTCCACAACTGGGACCCCGTTTCCCGGGAATATTTGAGGTCATCAGCCGCTTTAACCCCGTTTATAAAACTCCGGTCCCTCCTAGATGAGATTCCCCCCAAATTTATTTATATTCCCCTTTTTGAAACCCGGTCCCTTAATCTTTTTTCCAGAAGGCTGTTCCTCCTCCGTCTTGGCGATGCCCCAAAGTCTTCGAGGTCAAGGGTATTTGGGCTGAGGAGAAAAAGGGGAAAGGATACTTCTTGGTGGCTGGAAGGGGTTCGGTCCGAAGAAAAGGGCTTTTGGGAGGCCGGGGGGAGAATATCCTAAACCGCAGCCCATCCCGAGATTTTTCAAACAGTAAGAGGAGGGGCCCCGGGGTGGGGGGGAAGGGGAGGTACTGTCCCGGACACCCCTGCGACCCCTTTCCCGGGGTCGCGGCGCGTCCCTGTCCTGCCCCCAGCTGAGCCCGTCCCGCACGTCGGGCTCGGGTCCCCCCTTGTATCCGGCCCTGTCGGTGTTACTTACCCCCCGCGTCCTGCTTGTCGTCCCCGTCTCCCCGGGGTGTGGCTCCGCCCCCAGGGGCGCGCGCGGCAGTTTAAATTTAAAAAGGGGCGTGCGCCGGTAATTTGGGCTTGCGGGCCACTTGCCCCGCTGCTGCTGCTGCTGCTGTTGGCTACTTGGCACTCTACTGCTGTCACGTCGTGACGTTGTCCACCCTGGGCATTTTAAAAGTGAAGCAGTCGAAAAAGTGTCTCCCCGTGATCAATCAGCAAGGTCTATTTTCCTGCATTTTACTCTTTTTTTTTGGATGGGGGGAAAGAAAGTGCTGGTTTTGTTTTGTCCGAGGATCCCGGGGGTGGCCCCCCCAGTAATTTCTTAATTTTGTGGGCTTAATGGAGGGGTCATGTTGGGGGAAATGGAGCATCCAAGCACTCATGTGAGAATGGAGCTTGATTTCCCCCAACCTCTGGGGTCAGGGGCCTAGCAAAATGATCTTCCTCATCTTCCCCCTCCGCCCCAAATTCAGCCAACCTCTTT
>JAODAL010020685.1:0-68824 GCA_025379985.1 Phyllomedusa bahiana | reverse complement strand
CAGCGGGGGGCGCGCCCCTGGGGGCGGCGCCCGCGCCGGGGGAAAACCGGAGACAGACTGGCAGGGCTTTCCCGGGGTAAGTAACGCCGGGGGGACGGGAGGTGAGGGGACCCGAACCCACGTGCGGGACGGGGTTTCGCCGGTGTGGGAAGGGGGGGGCCCGGCCTTTCCCCCGGGACAGGGGTCGAAAGGGGCTCCGTGACGTAAGTGAAAAATCAGGCATACCTTTTAGAGGCTAACTGTTTTTTATTTGATGGAGTTTTCAAGAGACTACTCAATTCTTCAGCCAGGGTTTTTTATACAAGAAATGAAAATTTACGATTTTTTAAAACACAATAGACAGGGCCTTCAAAGGAACTTAGAATCTTTAAAAATAAAAGGGCAATATAAGCGAGAAGTCCTTACAACAGGTCAAGAAATAAACAATCGGGAAACTTGTAGGCGGGGCAGGGGGGACGTAATTCTCCTTTACCTTTGCTCTCGGTGTGATTTGTGCCCCCCCACAGTTCACACAAAGTGTGACATGAAACACATGGATATTTAGCCATTTTCAGAGTTTGCAAACATGCAGCAAAATTTACATCACAGGGCGACATGTAAAAAATGGGGGACCAAGTTGGTTCTTTTCAGCTCGATATCAGGCACAGCCCCTTTCAACTTTTTTAAATCTCCCGCAGCCACTCCGGTTAAAATTAAAAATAATGCCTGGGCGTTTTGTAATTCCTGATCTCGGGGCCACAAAACCTAGTGAAGCTTTTTCTGGGCGCATTATAGCTGGAACAGGTATGTATGGTTTACCTGATCCGAACTGTCGCCCAAGTGCTAGAATGAGCCTGATTTATGACCCGCTGCAAATAATTTATAAAGGTAGGACTGCATGTCAGGTAAAGGACCAGAAAAGATGAAAATCATTACCAACCACCCACACCCACAGTAATCAAGGCCAAATAGGCCAAGAAGGTCATCAAAACATAATTGGGGGTTGTTTTAATGATTTTATAAAATTTTTTTTTCATCTTGAGTATTTTTTTAGATTTTTTTTTTCCTGCTGGAGAAAACACAGAACCCGGCTCCTTCCTGAGTGGGAGTGGCTGGACATTCTCATCTTTTTGTACTTCATATAAATTGTTTTTGAGGAACGAGGGCCCCTTTTGGTATTTGGAAAATTCATCCAAGGGGGATCCGACCTGTGGAAGTCTACAATTTCTTTCCTGATATCTTGGGTGATTTCTTTAGACTTTTCCCCTTATGTTACACACAAAGCAAATGGTTTCGGTGTAATTAAAATGTATCCAATTTTTGTCCTGATTAACCAGATTTTTTTGCCAATAAACCAAAAACTTTTTAAAAAACTGGCATCTCATAAGGGCTGTCCCAAATTGTTTAGGCAGAGTAAACCTAAATGTATTAAACTTTTTTGGGCTTTGCAGAAAGTAAAAAAAAAGCCTTTTAAAAACTCTCCCCTTTTCTCTTTATTCTGGGATTTGGCAAAATTAAAAATAAATTTTGGTTTCCAATTGGGGGCCCAAAACGGGGAAGGTTTTTTGATTTTATGTCAAATATAGAAAAACATGCAGATGGTCTTTTTTTTAGTTTAAATTAAAACTTAGGGTTTCAAGTAGTCTTAACTCCTTTTCAACCACAAACTTAAAGGGGGTGTTATCTTTTTTAGTGTTTGGGGCTGTTCCCGGCAATTTTCTCAGATTGAGTTTGAAATCCAGGGGCGTGTCTCTCCTCTCAGCAGGCGTGTCTCTCCTCCCAGGAGGCGTGTCTCCCCTCACTGAAGAACTGTGACATTATCATTTTGTATGAAGCAGGGGATGCAGAAGGTTGTCTGGATATAACAGCTCTGTAGCCTCCTGCATGCTTCTTATTTCTGCAGCCTTGAGGCTCCAAACACCAGCAAGCACCTGTCATATGTCTTAGTTTACACACAAATTACGCTGAAAGCCAGCAGCTTTAACTTCTAGTGGTGTTCACCCAAATTGTACTGACAACAGGCAGAGACCTTTACTCAACTACAAGGACAAATGTCAGCTTCAAGTAAAGATCTCTGCTTCCTGTCAGTGACATGAGTGAAAACAACGGGGGAGAAGCAAATCAGCTTTGAGGGAAGGCTCTGCTCAGCTTGTAACTAACTTGGGCTGTTGGTGCAGCGGTAGAGCAGTGATAGAGTATTGCTTTTACACTGAAGGGGTTTGGAGTTCTAGTCCCCTCACAGAGTATATTCCCCCCCCCCCTAAATTCTACACATATGTAGAGAGACCTAAAATATATATGTCAATCTTATAATGATATATATACACATACATAGCTCCCTTATCATGTCCTCATCCCCCAGAATATATGCATTGTATCACATATGTTGGAAGTGCTTGGTGTGACTACTGTGACAATGGGACACTATATAGGGGAGCGTTGTGTGTGTATATGAATAAATTTATAGATGTCTACACATATATTTTCATATCTTTACATGTGTACAATTTATAAAAGAAAAAAAAAAGAAAAAATACTGATGGGACTTGAACTCCTAACCTTTATCTTGCAGAGTGGATCAGCTAAGCACTGCACTATACAAGCAGCTTATGCAGACACATTGTTGAATCCTTATGTTATACACTACAAATGATGATGTCTTAAGGAGGCGGGGCTTGAATTAGCCCTGAGGAACAGAACGCCCTCTTTTCAAAGTAGCAGCTTAAGGACTGGACCTGTGAGGAGGTGAAACAACCTCTTGGCAAAAGCCCTTTAAACAGCCAGTCATTGCCCAGATCATCACCCTAGAGCTGGGAGATATACATAGAGTCAGCAGACCTTGGTTTCACTATCAATTTTAACAGCTCAGAGGGGTGTAAACACAGAGTGTGCAGGCAGCCAATCACAGCGCCGGGGGCATGGCCGGGGTGTTTCCTGTCTAGGGGAGTATCCCAACAGGCTGAATGAAATGTCAGCCAGCCAGTCACAGTGCAGGTGGCGTGTCTAGGGAATCGACCAGGGGGCGTTCCGATCATCAACAGATCAACAGCAGAAACAGAATACAGATTTACAGAGAAGCTGATATCTGCTAAACCAAGTGACTGAGGTAATGCAACCCAATTACAAAAGTGCTTATTTTTATTGTCCCCATAATCTGAGACATGATCTTTGTAACGATAAAACCCCTTTAAAACATCCAGGTGGTCCACAAGTGACTCGGCAAAGAGGTTCCAGAACATCCTTACAAAGTAAACAGCATACAAAGCACTCATTGAGCACCGTGTATGCAGCTCAGCAGGCAACCTTTAGGTTTTCAGCAACTGTTGCCTGCAAACATATGATTGCAAAAATTAACATGTAGAGGGGTATTCCCATCATAAACCTTCATGGCATGTCTGGATGTCTGCACCTTTCTCAAGAACAATCTGCAAAAGTCATGAGACTTTCACTTATACTAGGTTAAAGTGCAAAGGCAAATTTTTTCAGCCTTATTCATCAGTATGATAAGCAGTTTAAAGGTTTGTATTACTCACATGCCTAATGCAATTTTATATATATATATAAATATAAAATATAGTATAATATAATATATATATATATACACATCTCGGGCAGGCACCACAAAGAGAGGGGTGCAAACTGTATGTAGGGAAGCAAGTACTATCACATAGAAGAAAAGAGACCAAATGGCTGCACACCCATATAGACGTTATTAGAAACAAGGCACTACAAAAACCCAACATTTAAACACAGATGTCCTAACCGTTGCAAATCCTGTTGGGAAATAGATGAAACACTTGATATGAACACAATCCTATTGCAAGGTCTAATTGGATAAAGTATGAATGAAAAATAGGAAAGTAAACAATAATAGATATAACACAGCAAATATTGAACCAAAACTAAATCCACCAAAGAAACCCCTTTAGGAGAATTATACAGGCAAATGTATATAGTATAGCAATCAGTATAACCCCAGATAACATGGCATGGCAGGATTGTGCAGGTATAGATACTTGTATTATTTATGTTATTCATTATTTTCTGTGACATTTTTTCACATAGCTTCTGTCTATATGCCTATAACATTTTTGGTAGTTATTATGGCATCATATTGTACTCCATCTCCACTATAATGCATGTTCCAGAGTTTGCTGAACACCTATTTTTGTATATGCCGTTATTGGACCCGTCCATGTATCAGTCTATGGATCTATTGCGCTGCGCTATTGTGCGTCATCATATCGAATACATAGTGTCACTTCAGTATATGAGTGCTCACATTGTATATATGTATATATGTATTTTTTATAATATGTTTTAGTTCTGGCATGTTGAACATCTCTCCTAATATACGTCCTCTTGTCTATAGATCTTGAGGCATTGCTTGCTTGTCTTTTCATGCTTAGTTCATAGCCATGGCGCTGTGCGCACGTCTTGACATACGTCATCTTGTCTATATTTCCTGTTGCGCGTTTATATATGTGCAATGTGATCTATCTGTACATCGGCGTTCGTTCAGCCATACATTTTTCCTGCATCATGTTTGCTACAGGATAACCACACAGGGTGAGGTATTTTATTTTTGTAAAAAGTTTTTTTTCATTGTTTCTATCTCCGTTTGTTTAGGTTCCCGGTTTTGATTTTTCCGGGTTTTCTATGTGTTTTTGGATTGATATTTAAAGGGACACTTTGCCCCTCCCCATGAACTCCTGAAGAAGCTGCATAGTCAGCGATACACATGGGGTCTCGGTGATGTGGCCTAGCCTGTTACCTGCACAATCCTTCCATGCCATGTTATCTGGGTTTATGCTGATTGCTATACTATATCTGAGTAGAAATAATCTACAGGCATCATATGTCCTAGGGGGAGAAAAACTTGAAGAATCTCTTGTTGAGAAAGAGCTAGGTGTTCTTGTAAATCATAGACCACAGAACAGCATGCAATGGTCAATCAGCTGCTATCTAGGGCAAGTAAGATATTGGCGTGTATTAAACGAGGCATGGTACTCACAGGGACAAGGATGTAATTCTACCCCGCTGTAACAAAGCATTGATGCAACCACACTTAGAAAATACTGCTGCATTCTGGGCCACAGTTTAAAGAAGAGTGATTTAATGACTAGAGAGAGAACAAAGACGAGCAACCAAACTTATAATGGGAATGGATCATCTTAGTTTATATAGGAAGATGTTAAGTAGATATTGAACTTATTTTAGTCTTGAGAAAAGAACAGCTTTCATGGGACATGATTAATTTATATAAAATATACAAATGGTCCCTACAAAAGTAGTTTTTAACCTATCAGGGAGGTGACCGATCGTAAAAAATTATTGTATCGTGAAACATGGTGGATTATTACCGATTAAGGTCACGTTACCCCGAGGTCTAAAAAAGAGACAAGATGTAAATTATCAAATTTAAATATCTTACTGCTTTGATCTTTTGTTTATAAGAGACGTGAAATATTTTTGTCTTTTTTCATATGGGAAACAGGGGTTAATTCCCGTAATGCTTTCCTGTGCATGTGATTGAACAGTCCTTTTATATAAATGGAGTTGTATTCTGCATACAACATGCTTATGATTAAGGAATCTATTTTTTTCCGAAACGATGTCATTTCAGTATTTTGGAATTACAAACAAGAAAATTTTCTATCATAACGCTTTTAACTATGAGAAATAAAGAATAAATTTTTTACTAATAACCCTACCTGGACTCCAGCTGGAATGTTTTTCTTTCGTTGGACCTGCCGAATTTCTTCTGATCTGTCCGTAGTGTCTCTGGGGGTGTGAACGCAATGTAACTGTTTTTCACTTAATTGTGGATGCATATGTTTTAAAGCTTTCAGAAGTTACGTGCTCCCCGTCCTGTGTGTACCATGTGTAATAATATTTGGACATACGTTGTTTGACAAATCTTCACGGAATGTTACATAAGAATTAATATCAAAATTATAACATATTTGATCGAAACCATACTATAGAGCGTGTGTCATCATGTCTCAAATCTTCCCCGGGGGAAAATGTAACCACAGATAACCCGGAATCCTCGGGTCTCACAAGACATAGGAAAAGCTGCTGACATTTTTAACTCGAGTAATGCTGGTTTCCAGCAGGGGAGAATCAGAATTCTCATCACTCCATGATGAAACTTGAACCCCTCACTTGCAAGGAGCTGCGTCTTTTGGATGGATCAAACCACCCAGCGTAATTATATGGATAAAAAATGAACCTCCTTCGGTTTGCGAATAAAGAAATTTCCAACCAATCCTTTTACTAAGGAATTTACAGATGAGTGGAATCTGATATTAGATGAATGTTCCTTTAAACTAATGGAACTTTTGATTAAAAACGAAGAGACCATGAGAAATACCATCAATGAAGAAATAAGTTTGCTGAAAGCTAACATATGCCAATGGGAATCCACATCTAAGTTTTATGAACTTCATGAAAAAATGCTCAAAATGTACGTTGAAACCCCATCATTCCCAAACAAAAAAACATAAATTTGAGAGGGATAGTTTGGACTATGACAATGACGGAACGCTTCTACTCCGCGTTCCATCCTGAAGAATCAAAAATACTCTAGACATCAGTGGATGAATAAAAAACATGCCGTCTCATTTCCAGGATTGGACAATTCAACGGAAGCTTCGGCACTTCGATTCAGGGATCTTTGGGGATGCCTCATCTCGATGTTTCAAAAATGTATGAAAACCAGAAAGCTAACCAGATGGAGGCTGCCTCAAAAAACGGTGCAAAAGAGCAGGCGGGAAAAAGCCACCGAACAGGCACGCAAACCAGATTGAATAGGCCCCAAAAATTAAAATTTTACCCATTATTCCCTGACAAATTCACATTTCTTTTGTTATCCAGGGGGTTTAGGGTTTTTTCCCACCGAAAATTTTTGTTTTATGCTACACTTCTTGATATAAATGGGTTTTGCACAAAAAAATTAATTAAAAAATCATTTTCACTTTGAAACGGTTAATAATTCAAAACATATTTTTGGGAGAGGGATGATGTTGATAAATTTGTTTTCATTTTTCGGATACATGCAAACTTGTAATTTTGCGGATTTTACAGAGTGAAGCATGCGTCTATCCCAAATTTTCCACACCCCTGAACCAAAAGAAGAGAAATTTTTACCCCATCAATTCCGCCCATAGGTCTTGATTTATTTAAAAAAATGGAACATATCTCTTGTTATTACGGGAGAAAATTAAAACTTCCCCCCACTAAAATAAATATCAAAAGTCTGAACAAAGTGCTAAAATAGAACACAGAAAAATACAGCCCTACTATTCGTCCACAGAAAAAGGGGGGGGGGGGAGGGGCATTGTTTTTCTTAATGGGGGGTTTATATCGAAGTTAAATCTTGCTTTTTACAAATGTAGACACTTATCCCCCATTGTTCTGACCCAACAATTTTTTCATAAACAAATTAAGAGATTATTAAAAGAAAGTGTAACTAGGGGTGCTATTCTACAACATTACTGAAAAATTATTGTGGAGTGTCAGTCACTCCTTTTTTTCCTTTCATTCCCTAAAATACAGAAAAAAAATTCCCCCCCCCCCCTTAAGCCCGATGTGGCTGCTTGGTTCACGGGGAGAACCCCTGGGGGTTTGGTTGGATGAATATTCAACCGTGTTTCTAATTTTCCCGGTTTAATTAAAGATTCAAAAGTTTTTTTCCATTATGACACAAGTTCCAGGGGATGAATTCATCTGGATCTTGTGTGATGTCGTGGGTTGTATCCATCCTACCACTGTCAGGCATTGATATTCGGGGAACGCTTTAACTGCTTCAGTCCACATACTAGGAATTAAAAACGAATTCGTATCATGTCGGTGATTTTTTGTTAAACATAACTATTTTCCTTTGATGGGGAATTTTTTTTTACAGGCAGGGGGTTTCCCCATGGGGGCAAAATTTTCCCCCTCACGGGAAATTTTTTTATGTCGCTTGGGAAGAAAAATTTCCTCTTTTTTAAGACTGTTCCCACCTCTCCCCCATCGGTGGGATGGTCGTTATTTGGATGACCTCCTCCTGGTGTGGGGGGGGGGTTTCGGTTCAAGGCCATGAATTTGGGCCCGTATGTAATCGAATAAATGAATTTACAATTTACATTTGAATGGCACCAAAATCAGGCCAATTTCCTGGGTGTCACATTGAGGGAACCCCTGGGGGGGTGGATACCTCCCCTATCGCAAACCCAAGCAAAGATTTCTAATTTTTAAAACTAAATCGTGCCATCCCCCACTGTCATCAAAAATCTCCCACGGGGAACTGACTCGAATAAAAAAAATACTGTACATGGATACTGAAAATTTTAAATAAAAAAAGAAGTTTGGAAGGCTTTTGAGATCGGGGTTATCCCGATTGGGTATTAACGGGGCCCAAAAATGAATGGGTAAATATCACAAGAGGCTTGATACATGCATCTAAAAAAAGGGAAAAACACAGGATACAATAAGTTGTTTTTTCTACTCAATATAGCCCACAATAACGCGATTGTTTTCTATAATTAAGAAGAATTTTACCAGTTCTCTTTTACAACCCCCGTGACAAATTTTAGAGGAAAAAAAAAAATTTCATTTCGCTAAAAAAGGTTTGATCCCAAGGTAATTTCTATCCTAGTCTATATACGTCTGGAGAGACATTCCCATTTCCCTTTTTGGCTAACACAAAAGGGGTGACAAATGGGCTTCATGTTGCATTTCATGTAATCACTGCAAGTAACCAAGACTTTTTGTCTGCGGGGGAGCAATGAACATTAATAAACTCATACATAAATTGCAACGAAGTTTGTCATATATCTAATCCATGCACCATTGCAACATTCAATTGTGGGTACACGTCAACTGCATTTAAAAACGTATCCGCGACATTTTTCAGATATACGCAAAACCCTTTTAAAAACCTCATTTCAATCTCTAAAATTTTATAGAGATACATGGAGTGAACTTTAGGTTTTATCTTTTTCTGGGATTGAAAAGGTTTTTGACCTACAGGGGGGGGTGACCACGTAAAAAAATTTTTGAATCGGGAAAAATGGTGGATTTACCGATTAAGGTACGTTTTCCCCGAAGGTCAAAAAAAGAACATGATAATATTTTCAAAATTAAAATTTACGCTATGATTTTGTTTTTTGGACGTGAAATTTTTTTGTCTGTTTTTCATATGGAAAAGGTTTTAAATTTCCCCACTGTTCCCCTTCATGTGAGAACTTCCTTTAAAAAATGGGGGTTTAGTCTCATACAATATGCTATAATAAGGAACTTTTTTGGAAACGGTTAGCGCATTTTGCGTATTTTTGAATTTCAAAAAAATTTTCATCCGGGTTTTAACTTATGAGAAATAAAGAAATATTTTTTAAAATAAAAACCTACCTGACTCAGCTGGAAAGTTTTTTCGTTAGGACTGCGGGTTTCTTTTGATCTGTCCGGCTGTCTCTGGGGGTGGAATGCCAATGGTGAGTGTTTTTTTTACTTTTGTCCCCTTTATTACAAAAAGTATGGGAAAAATTATTTCAATTTAAGCCCCCTCAAAAGACAAGGGGACATTTTCCCTACGCTAAAAAAAAAAGGATTTAATCTCCAGAGGGGAAGCTTCTTGACTGTAAAACTTGAATCTGTGGGAAAAGCCTGCCTGAGGGGCTGGTACAGCAGGAACGTAAGGTTCCAAGAAAGCTTTGAAACTACCCGGAACAAAGAAAACTAATGTGTCGTAGCTAAAAATTTGGGTCCTGGCTGGTGGAGGCTCTGGGTCAAAAGGGCTCCCCCGGACAGACTGGTTTTTGCCTTGTGGTTTTCAGACCCTTAACCAGGGGGAGGCTGGGTTAATGTCCTTGTCTCTCCCCTTCCCCACATTTCCCCCCCCTTTGGGTTAATTATGGAATGTCTTTTTTTTAACCTACTAATTATGTAACTATGAACAGTATATACATTTGTCTGTATAACCCCCCTAAAGGGGTTCTTTGGTGGATTTAGTTTTGGTTCAATATTTGCTGTGTTATATCTGTTATTGTTTATTTTCCTATTTTTCATTCATACTCTATCCAATTAGACCTTGCAATAGGATTGTGTTCATATCAGGTGTTTCATCTATTTCCCAACAGGATTTGAAACTGCTAGTACATCCCTGTGTTTTTAAATGTTGGGTTTTTGTAGTCCCTTGTTTCTAATAAAGTTTATATGGGTGTGCAGCCATTTTGTATGTTTTCTTTTCTTCTATGTGATAGTAATGCAATATATCTGACTGAAAAACTAGAGGAGACATGTATGATTGGGTTTTTCAACCTTTTCTGGCATCAAATGCGCCAAAGTGAGTCATTTACAATGTCTAATGAGCCTAATGAATGTGTTAGGCGCATTGTTCGTAAGACTCAACACTTTGTAATGCGCCTAACATGAAAGGGCGTACTGAGGGCGTTCTGGGGGCGTTTCGCACCACACTCGTAATATTAGACACATATATAAATGTGGTTCGGTAAAACTAGTCGCATTACTGCTCGGACAGGCAGACCTATTTCAATGTGGTCTGCCTGAGCCTGAGGAGTCGAAGTGGAGCTGGATTTGCTGTAAGGGGCAAAAAATGTCCCTTATTTTTCAACTTACACCAGTACAGGATTAAAAATTGATTTCTGATCATTATCAAACCATATAAAATTAAATTATTTAAATGTAATAACATTTTTTATCATATAACATCAACATAATAAAAAATATATAAATTCCCAAAAATATAAAATTATCTCTTACAAAATGCATTTAAATTTAATAGAATCTAAAACTAATTTTACATTAAACAACCCACTGATGTTGTTGTTCAGATTTTAAAATTTTTACTACATTCAATTTGAAATTTATTTTTGCTGCTCTCACCCTTTATTCTACATACAGCAAGAGCCAGCACAGCATAGGTATTGCATAGGTATTGCTCCACTAAGCAAGTCCTCCAGTCACAAGCAGTCAGTACCATATCTTCTATTACTGAAGCTATCTAATGACTTTTTTTTATTCCAGATTAAGCTTTATCTGTTAGTGATACAATCGCCTAGGCATGTTCACGGTTAAAATGGGCCGTATTTCGGTCGTAATTACGCGGAAGTGCGCCAATAGGCCAAAGCATTCATTACGGTAATTACAGTTTCTCAGAGAATATGGATTATGTCTCCCTCCCGCCGGCAAGTCGCGGGGGAGTAATTGACATGTCACTTTTAGCGGCGTATAGCGCGTAGAGTGATAGTCAATGGGCGGGAAGTGCCGGCCCGTTACTCCCCCGCTCCGCCCCGCCGTCACACGGTATGCGGGAAATTACGTCCGCAATAACGGTGATAGCCAAGTTCATATACACCAAACACACAGATGAGGTGCGCCAAACTTTAGACTCCATTTATAATCACACAAAAACCACTTTCATACATTTAGGTGCATTATACATTGAAAACAAGACTCGACAATTTACTTCGAAGCCTCTTCTTTCAGACGTCTCCCTAGGAGATTTCAGCTGTGAAGCTTATAGAATTGTGAATGCTGCTCTGAACTAGAAATCAGACTGTAATTTATAAAATGTTGTTACAATGACCAGAATATATAAAGATTAGCAATTGGGGAACTAGTGATAAAATAACATACTATTTGGGAGTATGCACTAGAGTTACCTACAAATTACAGTATAAAAAAACATAAAAAAACGGAGTAAAAGTTACGATGAATAGCTTTCAGTCACTTATTGGCCAAATGTGTTTTTCAGTTGATTGTAATGCACATGAAGTCGTTTGTGTCATTTCACACCAGGAGTAACATGATGGCATATTGAAATAACCTTTCAAAAGTGTGTTCCCAATGTTTTATTAATCTCTGTACTTTCGGTGAACCTGCTTTTAGCATGTACACAGCCTTTCACAGGGACTCCTTGCAATCATGTGTTAAATTTGGCACCATACGGAAACTTACTGCACATTGAGTATTGTCTGCTATTATTATGCAGTACTTTACACTCACGTAAAGGCTAACTGTACCCTGCAGTGCTTAGAAGCTATTTTTTAAACGTATTTTTCCATAAAGGAAAGGTAGGGTGAGCAACTGTGCACAGCGGGCTGCACGTAGCATCACATTTGGTTTTATTAATTCACTTTTAATGTAAAGATAAAGTGTCGCAGACAGTTTTCAGAAAAGTCTAGCAGGATCTGGAAAAACATTTCAAAGGGTTCGTATACTTTTTAAAATACAATGGTATTTCAAAGGTCTTACTATACGGACTTTTTAATGGTTTTATGTGTCAACAGTGAAATATAGAAGAGGCATTTATGAGATGTAAGGGTATGTTCACATGGTGTAATTGCAGCGCGCATTTCACCGTGTATTTGCACTTCTTATTTTTCGGACTTCCGGCGGTATAAAAAGCACGGATTTTCCATTAATTTCCATGTTAAAGGTTGATAGTCGGTTTACAAATGGCTTTCAAAACCGAAAACCGTCTGTAAAACCAACTGAAAAAAAGGGCCTTAAAAGTTTCGATGGACTATGATGCACCACTGTTACATCCATTTCTTTAATATAATGGTCAACGAGTGTAGGTGTTGAGGAGTGTTTATTAATTTTTTTTTTTTCTGTTTGTTTTTTTCCCCCATTTTCTCCATTGTTAGTAATAGACAGACGCCTCAACATTGCTAGCACTGTGACTTGGTGTCAGTCAGCAGTGTTTTTCATCAGCACAAGGATTACAGTAACCCTCTGTCACTATTATCCCAGTACCCAACACACCAGGGGTACTGGGAAGTGCCAGGTTAGTGTCAAAAGGTGAACCATCTTATGTGATGGTCTGTTTCTGGGGTGATTGAGGGTTGGTATATAGTGAACTTCCTGCCTCTGTTCCTGGTTCATTTCATCAATGTCCATCTGAGCTCCTGACCACTGCTTCCTGCTGGTACCTGCTGGTTATGTCTGTATGTTCCTATGTATGTTTCACCCTGCTGTTCCTGCATGTCTGTTACCTAGGTTCCTATTTCTGCTGTATCCTTCCATCTTCCCTGTCTGCCTGATACCCGGGGTCCTAGATTCTGCTGTTTTCTGACATCCTGATCCATATTTAACCTGCTGTATCCTGCCCATTGACCTACGACCTCCTGACATATAAGGAACTTCCTGCCTCTGTTCCTGGTTCAGTTCATTAATGTCCATCTGAGCTCCTGACCACTGCTTCCTACTGGTACCTGCTGGTTATGTCTATAGATTCTTGTGTATGTTTCACCCTGCTGTTCCTGCATGTCTGTTATCTAGGTTCCTATTTCTGCTGTATCCTTCCGTCTTCCCTGTCTGTCTGATAACCAAGTTCCTAGATTCTTCTGTTATCTGCCATCCTGATACCTGATTACCCTGCTGTATCCTGCAACCGTGCCAGCAGCCTGATACCCATTTAGCCACATATCAGCCTGTTTCCTGTGTTACTGTTTCTTTTGTATTCTGTCGTTGTACCTTCTTGATACCTGTCTGGACTCCGTCACCTGCACTTCGGCTGCCACCACTAGTAGCCACGTCAGGGGTAGTGACATGGGGTTTCTCCACAGCAAAGTCCATTCAGCCTAGAGGCGGAACTCCGGTGAAGACTAAGGGGCCCATTAGACTCCGCTCCTCAGCGTAGGTTACACCAATACTATGTGGTGACCTGCGGATCCAACATCTGACCTAGGTGCCATGTTGTTAGTGATTGTATGTGGGTGGGGTACAGTCAAGGTAGGGCTGGTGAAAGTCCTAACTCGGTTGTAGACTTCATTCCCTGGCGTGGTCTGCTATACCACCATCAACGCTCTCGGTTGCCCAGAGGATCCACAACTACCTGGTGATCAATGTGTCAGTACCTACTGACCTGTCTTTCCGTGACACTCAGTGATAGAAAGCTAAGGGTGGTGATTAACCCCTTAAGCTGAACGCCTGAAAAGTACTTAATGACCGGCTCCATTTTTTTAGTTGTTGCCTCCTTGCATTTCAACAGTCATAACTTTTTTATTTTTTCAATAATACAGTTGTATGAGGCCTCGTTTTATTTGGGACAAGTTATACTTTTTGGGGGAATAGTGTAAGTTTACACGTTATTGCAGAATTTTTTCAAATTTTTTAACTTTTTTTGTTTTATTTAAATTGTTTTTACACCATTCACATTTCACACTTAATAACTTGTTAGATGAATTCAACAGGTTATTATCCTCGTGTGGATACCTAACAGGTGTAGTTTTTTCTTTCTTGTGTGTGTAATGTATGCACATTTATTTTTTATTAAATATTTAATTTTATTTTACTATTTATTTTATTTTTTAAAATGTTTTATGTTTATCCTTACAAAGGTAGCCCTGGGGATACTCTAGCTCCCCAGGGCTGACTGTGCAGCCGTTCCCCAGGCTCTGTCGGGTCACGGGAGTCCCGATCACCCAACAGAGCCGGGGAGAGCCTTTGATTATGGTCACGAACCACGGCAATCAGAGACTGTGCTGGGAACAGGGCTGTGAAGTCGCTGCAGATGAATGACCTGAAATGTCGACGCCAAAAGTCAGCGGGCGGTCATTAAGGGGTTAACGGAACATACTCAGACTGGATTCCTGTTACTAGTGGGACCACATCGGTCAGTATTGGGCCTTATTCTCTTTAATATTTTCATTAATGATCTTACACAAGAATTGTACAGTAGAATATCGATCTTTGCAGATGATACTAAGCTCTGTAATGTAATCAACACAGTAGAGGATAATGTGTTATTACAAAGGGATCTGGGTTCGAGGCCTTGGCAGAGAAGAGGCAGAGGAGGTTTAACACAGATAAATGCAAGGTTATGCATATGGAGAGGAAAAATCCATTACATGATAACTTGTTATACAGAAAAACGCTGGGGAAAAAGTGACACGGAGAAGGACTTTAGGATCCTTGTGGACAGTAAACTTAATTGTAGCAACCAGTGTCAGGCAGCAGCTGCCAAGGCAAACAGGATTATAGGTTGTATTAACAGGGGCATAGATGCACATGATGGGAACATTATTCTCCAATCATACAAGTAACTGGTCAGACCACACATGGAATATTGGAGACAGTTTTGGCCACCAGTGCACAGGAAAGACATTGTAGAGCTTGAGCAGGTACAAAGGCGGGCAGCAAAAATAATAAAAGGACTGGGTGGACTGCAATATCCAGAAAGATTAGCAAGATTGGGGTTATTTAGTTTAGAGAAAAGACGGCTTCAGAGGGACATAATAAATATGTATATGGTATATACTCAAGTATAAGCCGAGTTTTTCAGCACAAAAAATGTGCAGAAAAATCTCCCCTCGGCTTATACTCGAGTCACTGTCGGCGCTCGGGCGCTGCGATGGCCCGTGCGCCGACAGGGATGCTTCAGCTATATGCGGCTCCTCAGGGAGCGCATATAACTGAAGGCCGAGTGAGCGCACAGTGTCCGGGCGCTGCGCTGGCCCGGGCACTGTCCACGATCTCTTCACCTATATGCGCTCCTCCGGAGCGCATATAGGTGAAGAGATACCACTGCGGAGCAGAGAGCGAGCGCTCCCTGCCCCGCAGTGGTCTCCGGGCGGCCGCAGACTCGCGGTCGTCCGGAGTTTCTGGCACTTGCAGCGTGTGTCATCACGCTGCGTGCGCGGCCTGATGACGTCACCCGGCTGTGCTGAGAAGAACGAGGACAGTGCGCAGGAGGCCGGACAGCGAGGATCCAGGTAAGTGATTGTTTTTTTATTTTTTTTAAACTGCCTACAGCCTGTCTATACCTGCCTACAGCTGCCTATACCTGCCTACAGCCGGACCTTTACCTGCCTACAGCTGCCTATACCTGCCTACAGCCGACCCTATACCTGCCTACAGCTGCCTATACCTGCCCTATACCTGCCCACAGCCGGCCCTATACCTGCCCTATACCTGCCTACAGCTGCCTACAGCTGCCTATATCTGCCCTATACCTGCCCACAGCCGGCCCTATACCTGCCCTATACCTGCCTACAGCTGCCTATACCTGCCCAATACCTGCCTACAGCTGCCTATATCTGCCTTATACCTGCCTACAGCTGCCTATACCTGCCCTATACCTGCCTACAGCTGGCCCTATACCTACCTACAGCTGCCTATACCTGCCTACAGCCGGCCTTATACCTGCCCTATACCTGCCTATAGCTGCCTATACCTGCCCTATACTTGCCTACAGCTGCCTATACCTGCCTACAGCTGGCCCTATACCTACCTACAGCTGCCTATACCTGCCTACAGCCGGCCCTATACCTGCCTACAGCTGCCTATACCTGCCTACAGCCGGCCCTATAGCTGCCTACTGCCTGCCCTATACCTGCCTATACCCTGCCTACAGCCTGCCCTATACCTGCCTACAGCCTGCCCTATACCTGCCTATGGAGCCATATACCTGCCTATTACCTGCCTATGGGGCCATATACCTGCCTATTACCTGCGTATGGGGCCATATACCTGCCTATAATCTGCTTATGGGGGACATATAACTGCCTATTACATGCCTATGGGACCATATATGTGCCTTTTGGGACATATACCTGCCTATACCTGCATATAGGGCCATATATCTGCCTATCATTGCCTATGGGGGACATTAAACTGCCTATGTAATTTTATTGGTATCCATTTTTATTTTTAAAATTCACCAGTAGCCGCTGCATTTTCCACCTTAGGCTTATACTCGAGTCAATAAGTTTTCCCGTTTTTTGGAGCAAAAGTAGGTGCCTCGGCTTATACTCGGGTCGGCTTATACTCGAGTATATACGGTAAATATATTAAAGGTCAACATATAGATCTCTCACAAGATCTATTTATATCCAGGACTATATCTAGAACAAGGGGGCGTCCTCTACACCAAGAGGAAAGAAGGTTTATACATAAACATAAAAATAGAAGGGATTCTTTACTGTTAGAGCAGTAAGACTGTGGAACTCTCTGCCAGAGGAACTTTTCATGGTGACTTCACTAACAGAGTTCAAAAAGGGTCTGGATACATTTCTAGATGCAATTATATAACAAGTTATAGGGACTAGGATTCTGGAGAAGGGGCGTTGATCCAGGGATTTATTGTGATTGCCAGATTAGAGTCGGGAAGGAATTTTTTCTACAATGAGGACAATTGGCTTCTACCTAATTGGGGTTTTGCCTTCCTCTGGATCAACACCGTAGGACAATAGACGTAACCAGATGGGCATCTGTCTTTTTTTTGGCAAACTATGTAAGTATGTAATTATGTAACATGTTACAGGATAATTTTATGGGCCAGTTTGTGGAAGATCCCATTAGAAGTGATGCTCTGTTAGATTTGGTAATTTCTAACAGCACAGAACTTTTTGGAGCGGTCACTGTTTGTAGAACTTGGTAACAGTGACCACAATGTAATTACTTTTAACCTAAACTGGAAAAAAACAAGCACAGACTGGGAGGGCAAAAGATTAAATTTTAAAAAGGCAAATTTCCACACTGTAGTACATAGATTGTGAGCTGCTATAATCAAATACTAAATGGAAGAAATGCACACATACTTTTGGGAATTATATTGCAACATTTAATCCTATAGGTAACAAGTATAGGCAATTAAAATTAAATTCAGCATGTCTTCTACCTTCCGTTAAAAGGGCAATAAATAATAAAAAGGCAATTCAGAAAATTTAAGTCAGGGGGTAAGCTTTAGGCTTTGAAAATTACAAAGAGCTTAATAAAATCTGTAAAAAGGTGATAAAATCAGCAAAAATACAAAACAAAAAGGCAGGTGGCCAAGGACAGAAAAACAATTCCCTAGAAGTTCTTTAAACATATAAATGCCCCCAAAAAACAAAGTCAGAGCATGTAGGACCCTTAAATAACAGTAATGGGGAGATGGAATTCCAGGGAAGGCAGAGCTACTAAATGCATTATTTGGCTCTCTGAACAGTATGCAAAAGAGAAGAAAGTAGCTGATGTAGGCAGTACCAGCACAGTTAATACATCAACTGATATAATAAGTGCAGAAATGATCCAAGCCAAGTTAAATATACTTAATATGAGCAAAGCTTCAGACTTTAGGGCTGTACTGTAGGTCTTACTCAGGTTATTATAGACCAGTAAGTTTAACATCTATTGTGGAAAACTGTTCGAGGGGCTCATAAGGGACTATATACAGGATTATGTGGCTGAATATAACATTATAAGTGATTACCAGTATGCTTTTATGAAGAGTTAAGTAGAAGTTTGGATGGTGGGGCCGCTGTGGGTATAGTGTTTTAAAACCTTGCAAAGGAGTTTGACACTGTCCCTCATTAAAACTTAGTTAGGTAAATTAAAGTCAGTAGGATTATAAATATTAGTGTGTAATAGGATTGAAGAATGGCTATCAGATCTTACACTTAGAGAGTGGTGGTTAATGATTCCTACTCTGAATGCTCCCTTGTTATAAGTGGTGACCCCAAGGCTCTGTACTGGGTCAATCTTTATTCACTTTATTTATTGATGAAGAGGAAGGTATTAATAGAACTGTTTTTGCAGATGATACCAAACTATGTTGTGCAGTGAAATCTATGGAAGATGTTCATAAATTGCAGGCAGACCTGGACACACTGAGTGTTTGGGCATCCACTTGGCAAATGAGATTCAATGTGCATAAATGTAAAGTTCTGCATCTTGGTACTAATAATCTGCATGCACCATATGTCCTAAGGGGAGAAAAACTGGGAGAATCACTTGTTGAGAGGGGTCTGGGTTACCATGGATTACAGAACAGCATGTATTGTCAATCAGCTGCTTGTAAGACCAAATGAAATATTGTATTAAAAGAGGCCTGGACTCTCAGGACAGGGATGTAATGTTACCGCTGTATCAAGCATTGGTTTGGCCTCACTTGGAAAATGCTGTTCAGTTCTGGGATCCAGTTTATAGAAAGGATGTAATGGAGCTAGAGAGAGTACAAAGATGAGAAACCAAACTAATAAGAGGAATAGAGCAGCTTAGTTATGAGGAAAGGTTAAAAGAACTTATTTAGTCTTGAGAAAAGATGTCTCCAGGGAGACATGATTAATTTATATAAGTATAAAATGACCCCTACAAAATGTAGGGCGAAAAGCTATTTCATGTAAAGCCCCCTCAAAAGATAAGAGGACATTTCCTTCAGCTGGAGGATTGAAAGGATTCAATCTCGAGAGGAGAAACGCTTTCTTCACCATGAAAACTGTGAATTTGTAGAATAGCCACCTGAGGAGCTGGTTACAGCAGGAACAGGTGAGGGTTCAAAGAAAGGCTACTTACTAATAAATAATATTAATACTTCTGTAGCCATAAAAAACGTCTAGATCCAGTCTGATGGCAATTCTGGGATCACTAATGAAATTTTCCTTTGGGGCAGATTGGTTCATGCCTCGTGGGTTTTAAAGTTTTCATCAATAGATATTAAGATAATGTAAAGAAAACTAAACGTAACTAGCTAATGTTCACAGTCTTTTTGTGTCATATAAGTTTTTTTTATTGGTAGGCCATTCTAGTACTTGTGGTTTGTAGAGCTCAATATTTCAGTTACAGCTGCATAGTCCTTTCTGCGCCTTCTTGCACTCATCTCTATGATAAGTGTGGGGATGAAACAAGAAGTAACAGGAAGGACAATGATTATTGTCCTTTAATATCTAGAATATATTTTCTATGATACATTTAATGTATTATACAGTAGCTACAGTGATAGTATGTCTGGCTGAAAGTTAAGCTGTGCTACTTTATTAGGCAAACTGAATATGGTTAATCTATTGTTCTGTACTGGAGTCAATGGTTTTAATAAGAGGTCCACATATGTGCTTTTAATGAAGTCTTGCAGTGGAACTACTCTGAGGAGCATCATAATCTCCAAAGAATTTCAGACCTTCACCAATATATTTTTAAAACCATGATTCATAGAATAAAACCAAATATGTTCTCTTGTTATGTTCGGTGGCAGAATCTTTACACAGGTAACTGCTTGTCTCAATATTTTTATATCAAGGACATAATCTCATAAAAATAAGGAGGTAGCGTATGTGAAATAAGATAATACTTTGGCAGAATGCCACCTAATTAATTGCATCCCTATAGACTAACAGTAAATACTTTGAAAACAAAGTGGAAAACGAGGAAAACAGCTCAACACTTTTTTCTTTAATTTCTGACACCAATGATGGAGGTCACTGAAGAGGGACTTATCGTATAATGACATACACAATGCAATTCAGATGTGAATAAACTCATGAAAACCACACTCTGGTCAAAACTTTTTCTTGTTTTGTCTGGGATGTAAAAGTGGTTACATGTAGATAATGTTCCTGTGTTGTTTTTGTTTGATAAATAAAATATGGTAAAAAGTTTTTGGTCTTTGTAAACTTAAGTGTATACTTATGAATACAATCTATCATCTCGCCATCATTGATTTAAGCCTTGTGCTGCAAGAAAACCTGTTTTATAGATTTTTCTAAGTAGACACCTTGCAAAATTCTAAGTTTATTTTATTTTTTTATAAAAACATCAAAGTTCATGTGCGTGACTAAATTCTGACCCAAGCAGAGCCTTAGATGTACACCTCCTAGAAGTTTATACGTATAATTTATGACTATGTCTACATGCATATATCTTCAAAAATAAGCAGAGCGGAAACAACCATAAGTCTGGTTTTAATCTGAAAATTAAAAAAAGTAAAGGAGGTATTAAACGTTTTAAAAAAAGCCTGATGAACTTAGCTAGTAAATTGCAATTAAGATCACCTTTTTGCAATTTTGTGATGCAGTGATTTTTTATTTTTTTTTGCAAACATTGCAAAGCTCACTACCCTCAATGCAATCTCTGATAGCTCCTAGTTGATGTTACTTGGGGCTGTACCATGGACCATAAGTGTGATCTTGGAGGCTGAGAGTCAGGGCAGGCAGAGTGTGGTCATACGGATAACAGACAAGAGGTCAGGGCAGGCAGAGTGTGGTCATATGGATAACAGACAAGAGGTCAGGGCAGGCAGAGTGTGGTCATCATGGGTAACAGGCAAGAAGTCAGGGCAGGCAGAGTGTGGTCATCAGGGGTATTAGGCAAGAGGTGAGGGCAGTCAGAGTGTGGTCATCAAAGGTATCAGGCAAGAGGTCAGGGCAGGCAAAGTGTGGTCACCACGGGTATCAAGCAAGAGGGAAGGGCAGATAGAGTGTGGTCATCAAGGTTAACAGGCAAGAAGTCAGGGCTGGCAGAGTGTGGTCATCACAGATATCAGGCTAGATGGTAAGGGCAGGCAAAGTGTGTTCATCACGAGTATCTAGCAAGAGGTCAGGGCAGGCAGAGTGTGGTCATCACAGATATCAGGCGAGATGGTAAGAGAAGGCAAAGTGTGGTAATCATGAGTATCAAGCGAGAGGTCAGGGCAGGCAGAGTGTGGTCATACCGGGTAACAGAAAAGAAGTCAGGGCAGGCAGAGTGTGGTTATCAGTTGTATTAGGCATGAGGTGAGGGCAGGCAGAGTGTGGTCATCAAAGGAATCAGGCAAGAGGTCATGGCTGGTAAAGTGTGGTCATTAGGGGAAAAAAGCAAAACCTCAGGTAGGCAGTAGATTTTGAGAATGATTAGGACAGTAACTATCTGTACATCACCCTCACTGTTCAGTTGCACTATGAAACTTATAGCACAGTCACAGATGAGTAGCAATTTCCATTACTGAAGCAGATGTGCTCTAAGGACAACAAGGAGAACAAGAATGATGCGACCACTAGAACTAGTGTTGGACTGGGGTGCCTAAGTCTCACGAGTGAAGTTGATCTTAGAGGTCCACTGTGCCTCCCTGCCTTCACCATCAGTACGATGCCCTCAGCCATTCTCGCTTCAACTTATACTGACTAGTGTAATGACATCATCACAATAACCCAGTGGTGGCCAATTAATTTTCCCATGGGGCTATTGGAATGGTTTTAGAGGGACAGACCAATAAAAAACAAACAAACAAACAAAACATAGGGTGAATGGGGAAAAACTTCTTTTTGCGGTTTATTTTTGTGGAAACTTACTATGTGATATTAATGACACGTTATTTTTATTTTGTGGGTCAGTAGAATTCCATTGATATCAGATTTATAAGGAGTGTTTAATGTGTTTTACTAGTTTTTTCTTAGACCAATAACCTCTTTCTGTCAGCCAAGCAACTTAGGGATAAGTTGTTAGGGTTTTTATTTGCATCATTTTCCATTTTTGGGGTTTGAAACTTTGGTTGCTTTCTCCCCTTTTAAATTTCCCCAAACCCCTTTTGAGAAAAAAGGAGACACAAAGGGGGACAATTTCGCTTTTTTTTGACATACTTTTAAAAATGTTTCCCTTATATTTTTAAAAACATTAATCCCCTCAGGGGGCCCCCCAAGTTTCGGTGAAAAAATTTATGCGGGTGCTCTGGATCCCACAGGAGATTACTGGCATCCCAGGGGGCCCCAAGCTCCACAGCATGTTTCTAACTGTTTGTGCATCCTCGGGGAACGTAAAGAATTAAAAAACGTAAGTGTATTTGGGGGACTAGGGCCATGGGGGACTTGTTTTAGGGGGTAAATAAAAGCGTCCCCCCCCAAATTTTTGGTTTTAGTTTTTAGGGGGAATTTTAAAACCCAAAAAAAATCCCTTAAAAAACCAATTAATCCCAAATTTAAGGCAATGAACAATTTTTGTCTGAAAAAGGAACTAATAAAAAAAAGGAAATTTAAAAGTTTTACAATAATACCCAATATGTTTTTAAAGGTCGAACAAAAAGTCAAGGGATAAAAAAGAAACCAAAAATTGCCCTAGAGTTTTTTAAATTGATCGTTTTAATGCTCTTTGGGGCATAAATAGCCAGCCCAGAAAAAGTGGGGCGGGGGAAAAATTTTGGGACAAGGGGCAATGAAAAAGCATAATGGGGGACTTGGGGGTAAGTAAAAAGTAGAAAACCCAAGGGCAAAAAAAGAACCGGTTGCTCCCTTTCAGTGTAGGGGTTAAAAATCCAAAATACAGGTTTTTGGATAGTAAAAAATAGGTGCCCCACAGTTTTTCCTTATGCCTTTTAAATTTTAAAATTTATATCCTCTAGGAGGGCTGTTAAGTATTCCATTTCCCAAATATCTTTTACCCGGCTTATTATTTGTTTAGGGTGGGGGGGGGCACGGAAATTTCCCAGTTTTTGGGCCCTATAAGGCTTTTTAGTTTGTTTTTAAAAGTTTTTAGAAATTAGCCTGGGAAGGGGTTTCCGGGAAAGGGCCCTGCCCGGGGTGGGACATTAAAAAGGGAAAAAGATTAAGGGGGAAAAGGGGGGATAATGATTCCCATGATGCCAGAGATTAGATTTTTGGTTTCTCTCCAGAACAGTTTTGTCCCAAAAACAAACCCAGAAAATTTTGGGGGCAAGGGCCCGAAAAAAAAATTATGTTATAGGTTTGTTGTGAGCTGAGTTTAAATTTTTTTTGCAGGGGTTTTCCCCCAAAAAATTCCAAGTTTTAAAGTCTGGGCCCCCAAAAGTGGCTCGTTTACTCTGTTGTAAGTTGTGGATCACAGAAGCTAATTGGGATGGATCGGAGCTAGCCAACGGTTCTCCAGTCCAGTCCACCTGGCGTACGCGAATAACGACAACCAAGCTGGAATCCGCCTCAGTTGTGCCGCCCAGTAGTATTTCTGAATGTCGGGAACAGAGAGGCCCCCTCTAGCTTTAGGATTCAGTAAGACTGATCCAGGGATGCAATGTCTGCCATGAGCCTATATGAAACGTGGAAAGACGGCCTGTATATTTTTTTAACCTGTGGGACGGGTTTATAGGAAAGGTTTTTCAAAAGGTACATCAGATTTGGGAGACCGTCTTTTTTGTTTCCCCTTTTTCTGCAAGCAACAGAAGGCAAGTATGCCATTTAAACTTAGAACCGTGGATTTCTAGGAATTTGTCGGGGAAATTGTTGGAAAATAATGTAGCATATGAGGCCATCAAGTTTATTCAGATATTTTAGAGCCCTCGGGGTTGAGTTGAAGCAAAAGTTCAAAACGTGAAATTTCCCAGCTGAGCTGTAGGGATATTTAAGCGTAGTGCCTCTGTCTTAGATGTGTTGACCTTATAGTCTGAAAGAAGGCCAAAAGAGATTGCAGGTTAGGCAAGGTAGTGTGTAAATTTGTCAGGGTTAGCAGAATGTCATCTGAGTATAGAGATACATTAAAGTCTCTGTCTCGGACTCGAACACCCGTGATGTCGGGGTTGTTGTGTATAGCCACAGCTAGGGGTTCAATACATAGGACAAAGGTCATCGGAGAAAGGGGACAGCCCTGCCTAGTGCTGTTTTTTAGTGTGATCCGAGGGGAGTCAGCATGTTGAAGACGACGGGGCGACGGTCATGAGTTAAAGGGGAGAAAAACTATATTGCTATAGTCTGCCTTGTAGCAGGAGTTTATCTACCTTATCTGAGAAAAATATACTAAAGTCGCCGCCAATTAACACAGGGGCCTTGGGAAAAAATTTTGTTTCTCTAAAAATTATTAAGAAAACGACCCGGACGAATTTTTTGGGGGATAATGTTTCAGGGCGTAAATGTGGTTTCCTCATGGAAAATCGTAAGATGACATATCGGCCCCCTGGGTTAAAAAACCGTTTTAAAATTTAAATGGGCATTGACTAGAAAGCAAAATAGCTGTACCAGATTTTTTTTCCCCTTTTCAAAAAGCCCCCGGAAAGCCCTTGGGAAAAGTGTTTTGAAATGCAAAAATATAAAACCCCATATATCACACGCTCACATCTTCCCCTTATCATATAAACCCCCCTATTCACAGACCAGTCCTCTCCACTATCATAAACCCCATATATCAAGAGCCCAATCCCCTCCTTACATATAACCCATATATCCTAGAGAAACTTCTTCCTCTTCATATAATCCGTATATCACAGACCAGTTTCTTCCCTCTATCACATTTGTCTCACATAGGGATATTAACCCCTGAGAGGTTAGCTTTAAATCAATGGGGTTTTGAATTTTGTTTTCCTGTTTTGTATTCTTTCCCCTTTTTTTTTTTTCCGTCTTCAATTTTTTCATCTTTTTTATACTGACAGTATTTTCTAGGGATTTCTTTTCTTTTGCTCTTTAAATTCAAGCACCCTTAAATCATATTTCCTCATAATAAAAACATCTGCAGCCGTCCTGGAATTCTCTTAGAATGGCACTAAAATAATTAGCCATACCCTCATAATCTTCCATTTTGATTACTACAATTCTTTGCTAATTGGTTAAACCCATCATTCAGCTATCTCCATTCACTCACTGTAAATGCCGCTTCACTAATTATCTGTACTAAATTTTTCCTTTAAAATTTAAACCCGTCATTTCATACGGCATAGAATTTTTGGCTCCATAAATAAAATGTAAAATTTGATTCTTGCATCTATTGGTTCACAATTCTGTCCAAAAACAGAAAACTAACTGAAGATTAAAACGCCAAGCTCTAATGCTTTCAGGAATGGGGCCTTGATTGGGTAAGCAAATCGATCATGGGTTAAGCTAAATGCTGTTGTGCTATAACTACTAGTGTTGATCGAAGTGTTCTAGAAAAATTAAGTTCTAGTAGAACTTCTCGAATTTTTAGAACTCGAACCGAACTGAACATTTTACTGTTTATTCGTGTAAAGTTCTAGGTCTAGTTTGACACACCATTTTCAGTGTTATTTTCAGCGGCTTTCTGAACTTTTGGCAACCAACCAATCAGTACAGAGCACAGAGAAGTGTCAAAAACGTCATCGCTGATGTGTAGGGCTCTCATTGCCTGCTAAAATCACATGACCAAGTTATATATATTTCACTGTATTGCCTTTTGAACACCATTTTCAGCTCACTCTCTGTACTGTGCAGACTGTTCTTAGTTAGATAGCATTTTCCTCTTCATAGACATCAATAGTTAGGGAGTTTGGTATTGCTGGCTGCATCTTTCCCATACCAGACGCTGTTATTTGGCGACATTTGCAGTCTTACATAATGCCTAACTCTCATATACATGAATTTATATTATACAGAGTGCTTGGATTTGCTAAATCATACTCAGTGCCCAAAAGTTCAGTTTTTACAGTTTTGGGGGTTCAGTAATTGTATAACACACCATCTTCAAATCTCCTAAGTGTCAAAGGGGCTTTTGGGCCACCTCAGGATGCTGGGCCCCATAACAGCTACTACCACTGCACCTCCTATAGCTACGCCCCTGCTTGCAAGCTGTCCTCATCTGTTCAGTTAACTATTGAAAGGAATGAAGTATTCTAGCCTCTCAATTTTTTTCTGTCACTCTTAGAGCCAAATTTTCTTCACTAAGTTGTTCCACCTATCTAATTTACTGTTATGGATGGTAATTGCAGCTTCTCCTCACCTGTATAGGTATAAAAATTAACCAAAACATCTTCTCCCATAGACTTTTATGGGGTTTCGAAGTTAAAGTTCGAATAAAACTTCAAACCAAACTCACAAAAGTTCGAGGTTCTATTCGAACTAGAACTTTTTACTGTTTGCTCAACACTAATAACTACCTTTCATAGAACTATATCGGCAGCCTTCAGTGACAGGGCAGATGCAGGGGTATTCCTACCATACACATTGATGGCTCGTCTATACTCAGAACTCCATTTAAAATCATTGGGAGAGTTCCAATCACCTCTCTGTTCAAAACTGAGACATTCCAGAACCCATTCTTGAGAAAGGTTTGGGTCTCGGAGGAGGGACCTGTAGCTATCACACGTTGACGCATATCCTATCGATCAGTGTGTGCTCGGAATGGACCTTTAAAAGGGGCATTTCTAACTACCACCCACCCTACATTATTTGGACTGTCTGGAAATGTATCATGATTTACTGACATTAGAGATTTAATATAATTATATCTGCCTAAAGCCATCACTAGATAAAGTCTATTTACTGATATTGAGCTCCCCAGAGGATTTTATCGCCAGAGGGTTATCCTATAAAAAACATTAAGGGGGACATGTATGAAAACTATCTAGGTCTAAGACCTTCTTTGTTGCCCATAGCAAGCAATCAGAGTGCCCCTTTTCATTTCATATAGTGCTCTAAAAAACGTAAAGGGGAGCTCTGATTGGTTGCTATGGGCAACAAAGAAGTCTTAGACCTAGACAGTTTTCATACAAGAGGCCCTCTTTACAGGATAAATAATAAAGGTTTGACTGTTGTAGACCCCCACAACTGCTAGAAGTGTTTTCAAGTGCCCCATTCTACAGTATGTGAGGATTAATTTTTAACCCCTTACCGAATGGGTATGTCATAGTGCCGGTAAGGAGATTTGTAGCAGGATCGTAGCACAATACACAGCCGCCTGGTGTTAGCTGCAAATGACCAGGCGGCACAGTATTAATATAATGACAGCTGACAATATGTAATTTGGGAAATAACTAATATATATTTTATAACTTTTTGCTTTCTTTAGGGTATGTTCAAAGTGTATATGATGTGAATTTTCCACAGTGGAAAATCCATAGCATATTAAAGTAGTAGCAAAGTGAATGGGATTTTAATAAATCTCATCTACCTGCTACATAAAAATTTCCCCAAAGTCTGCAGATAGATTGAGCTGTGGCGCAAACTTTAAATCCACACCTTGGGAGATATATATGGAACTAGGTGGATCGAAGTTCATTTTCTCATATTTTTTTCAGTGTATAATGTGCCTGAATGTATGAAAGTGATATTTGTGTGATTATAAATGGCGTCTAAAGTTCATCGCTCCTCGTCTGTGTGTTTGGAGCATTATGGAACTTAGGCGCATTAGTAATGCTATAAAGGTTATAGATAGGCTGGAAATAAAATAAAAGTAATTAGAATAGCATGTCAGTGAATAGAAACTATGGGCGACATATATGAAGCTCGCCACGTCGGGGCGCACCTTTTCGCCAGTTTTCCGTCAAAATTTGCGCCTGATTTATGTCGGCGCCGGGGCGCGCTCATACATACTATGTAAAGTCCACCGCGCCTCGCAAGTGTTTGGGGCGCAGTGCGGGACTTAGGCGCAGTGCGGCGCTGCGCCTATGTTTCGCCGCCTGAGGTAGTGCGCTTATACATATCATGTAAAGTCCGCCGCGCGTCGCCAGTGTGTGAGGTGCAGTGCGGGGACATGGGTGCAGTGCGGCGCTGTGCCTAATATTTGCCGTCCGAGGAGGTGCGCTCATACATGCGGGGAAAAGTCCGCCGCGCCTCGCTAGTGTGTGGGGCGCAGTGCGGGACTTAGGCGCAGTGCGGGACTGCGCCTCACATGTATTCCGATTCTAAACAGGCTGGAAAACAGTGAGAAATCATTAAAGATGTCCGTGCGGAGTATGAATTAAAAAATCGCCTTTATAAAGGCGTAAAACATTCTCTGAAAAAGAGCTGAAACCTACTAAAAAAATTACATAAATAAAATCACTTTCCAAAAATCCAGAACGCTGCTATATCGGGAATTTGGATATTTGAAATTGCCGGGAAATACAGTAATTCAAATTCTGTAAGCTCTTCTCATTGGTCGGCAGAAACCAGCCAATCAGAATAGGAGCGAAAGTGAACCAATAAAACCTATGGAGAAGTTTGGACCAATCAAAATCAAAAGGGGGGGACAGTTCAAAATACAGTAAAATACAGAAAGAGCTGATTGGTTGAGCTAGCTGGGGCTTGGCTATCTCAGCCAATCAGAATAGGAGCGACAGAGACCCATTATAACCTATGGAGAAATTAGAACCAATCAAAATCAAAGGCGGGACAGTTCAAAATACAGTAAAAATACAGAAAAGAGCTGATTGGTTGAGCTAGCAGGGGCTTGGCTATCCCAGCCAATCAGAGCGCGAGCTACTTCTCCCATTGTAGTCTATGGAGAGATCGGCGCAATGCAATCTCGGCGCTCGGCGCCGTACGGCATGGAGTATAATAAAAAAAATCATTTTTATTAAGTATAAAAATATTTCTTTATTTTCGTTAGCCAAGGATCAATAGTATGGGTGTAACAAAAATAAAGAAATGAACATGATTTTATTGAATTAAATTTTTTTTTCTTTACCCCAATATTATTGATCATTTTATATACACATCGGGACAACTTCTGTAGTCTTATCATTTGATTTCGGCCATGTACAATTTTATTCCAGACTGCATTATTATTCCAGAGCGCGTCGCTCGCTCTCCCATTGGTCCAAATAACCGCGCCTCTTTTAAATGGGCCAATCCAAAACAGAGCTCGCTCTGCATTTCTTTTCCCATAGAACTCTATGAGAAAGCAGCTCGCGCTCTGATTGGCCGAGATAGCCAAGCCCCGCTAGCTCAACCAATCAGCTCTTGTCTGCCTTTTTACTGTATTTTGAACTGTCCCGCCTTTGATTTTGATTGGTCAATAGTTCTCCATAGGTTTTAATGGTTCACTGTCGCTCCTATTCTGATTGGCTGGTTTATGCCGACCAATGAGAATAGCTTTCAGAATTTGAATTACTGTATTTCCCGGCAATTTTCAAGATGCTAATTCTTGATGTTGCGCCGTTCTAGATTTTTGGAAAGTGATTTTTTTTTAAAAAAAATGTATTTTTGTGGTTTGAGCTCTTTTTCTGAGAATGTTTTACACCTAATAAAGGCGATTTTTTGGAATCATACTCCTGCCGCACGGAGCTGAGAGCCGAGATTTCTCTTGCGATCTTCTTCTATGTTTCCACGCATGTTCCGTTCTCGCTTCACTTCGCCTCCGCCGGAGCATTTAGACCAGAGTCAACCAGGTCTGCCTGTCGGAGCTGCCGAGCGCTGCAATGCGCCGCACTTTGCCGAGCCGCGATCGTACATGTCTCGGAGTTTTCGAGCGCGCCGCGTCCCGCCCGACACGCCCACACCGTGCCCACACCGCGCCCATTGCACGACCCTTCATGCGAGGCGCAGCCGAAAGTGGCGAACGCTGCGCCTAACACTGCATCCCTGAGTCCGACAGCGGATTCGGGCTGGTGAGGTGCAGGATACGCCAGAAATCGGGCGAAAAGCCCGTTCATACATGTCGCCCTATGGTACTGATCTTGCTTAGAGGACTACAGGTCCCAGCAATACCTATGCTGTGCTGGCTATTGCTGTATGCAGAATAAAGGATGGGAACAGGAAAAATACATTTCAAATTTAATGTAGTAAAGATTTAAAATCTAAAAAATCTGAACATCCTCAGTGGGTTATATAATATAAAGTTAGTTTTAGATTCTATTAATTTTAAATACATTTTATAGGAGATCTTTTTATATTTTGGGGATATTAAATTTTTATATTCATTTTATATGATCACATTTTTCATTACATTTAAATAATAATTTTTTTTCAGTTTGATAATTATAATAAATTACTTTTTATTATTGCACTGGTGTAAGTTGAGAAATATTGGACATTTTTTGCCCCTTACAGTAAATCCAGCTCCACTTTGACTCCTCAGTCTCAGGCAGACCACATTGAAATAAGTCTGCCTGTCGGAGCAATAATGAGCCTAGTTTTGCCGAACCACATTAATTTATGTGTCTAATATTATGAGTGATGTGCGACGCTCACAGAACGCCCCCAGAACACCCCCTCATGATAGGCGCATTAAAAAGTATTGAGTTTTACGAACACTGCGCCTAACACATTCATTAGGCTCAGACATCCTAGCCGGCTCACTTAGGAACATTTTACTTCAGAAGAGGGTGAAAAACTCAATCATACATGTTGCCCTTTGTCTTTTAATATTGCATAAACATCTCAGATATAACGTCATGCTCATAGTTCACGTGACGCTCAGGCAGAGACCATTTTGGTTGCGATCGGCTGCAGCATTACATGAACCCTAGATATAATGTCATCAGTTGGGGAAAACCAGAACAATGGCACTGGAGCACTGATGGCAACTTTTTGCCAGCTGTGTTCTCATGTTTTTTATCCTTTTTTCCCAAAAAAACGGGAACTTTTTTTTTTTCCGGGTGAAAAAATTTAATAACTTTAAGGATGGAAAAAGGGGGTTAAGGGTTTTTTTAAATTCCCAAGATTTCCCATGTTTGAAATTTTATTCCCTTTTGAAAAATTCCTATGGGCCAGGGGAAATTTCGCCAAAAGGGGGAAAAACAACCCGGGCCAGTTTTTCTTTTACTTCATTCCTTTTTTTTTTTTTAAAAAAGAAAGAAAATTGTTTTGCCTTTTCTGGGATTTTTGGGAGCGATTGCGTTGGTATCGAGACGTTCGATAGTCGATAGCGGCCGTATCGATAAGGTTTTTGATTTGGGGCCGCATCGTTTTAGGGAGCGGTTTTACCTTTAAAAAGTCTATGGGAGTGAACAAAACCTTATTATTACCCCCCAAACAGGTTTGGAGAAGCTGAAATTAACATCCACAAAACAGTCAAATGGATACGTGTTAATCTTAGGCAAACCGCTTAGGTTATAAAATTTCCCCGGGGAAAAAAAAGTCACAAAACCTTCACTTTTCCCGGGTCTTTTTTACCCACCCTGACCTTAAACCTGCTTTCCCCCAAAAAATTTAAAAAAAGCCCCAAAAGGGAGTTGTTTTGAAACCATCACCCTTACTTAAAACCGGGACATTGAATATCCCTTTCCGGGAAAAACGCAGGGGCCCCCAAAACCTGAAAGCCCCCCACTTTTTAAAAGTGCGGGGAAAGGAGGATTTTTAAAACCACTTTTTAGTTTCACTGGACATTAAATTTATCCCTGCCCTGGGCCAAGCATGGGCCCCAAAACCCGGGCATGACCCCCCTTTTAAAAAAGGGGGCCCGGGAAAAAAGGAGGTCTTTAACCCCATTTTAGTTTCACTGGACATTGACTATACCTGTCCGGGACACGGGGAACCCCCAAACCTGCTTTGACCCCCACATTTAAAAGTGCCGGGGGGAAAGGAGATTTTCAACCCCATTTTTTTTTTTAACTGGCCCATTGACTATACCTGTCTGGGCCCGGGCAGGGAGCCCCAAACCCTGATGCCCCCCAAATTTAAAAGTCCCGGAAAAAAAAGGGGGGGTGCTTTAAACCCCACCATTTTAGTTTCACGGGAAACATTAAATATACCTGCCCCGGGGCCCGGCATACCCCCAAAACCTCCCCATGACCCCCCACATTTAAAAAGTCCCGGAAAGGAAAGGGGGATTTTTAAACCCAAACCTTTTTTATTTTTCACCTGGACATTAAACTATACCTGTCTGGGCCACAGCATGACCCCCAAACCTAAAGGACCCAACTTTTAAAAGTGCGGGAAAAAAAGGAGTCTTTAAACCACCATTTTATTTTTTCCCCGGACATTGCTATCCCCTTGTCCTGGGGCCACAGCATGACCCCCAAACCTGCAAGCCCCCCAACTTTTAAAAAATTTCCCGGAGAAGGGACTTTAAAACCACCATTTTAGTTTAAACTGGAATTGACTTTCCCTGTCTGGGCCACAGCAGGGGCCCCCCAAAACCTGTTTCCCCCCAATTTTTAAAAAGGGCCGGAAAAAAGGGGGTCTTTAAACCCTCCATTTTAGTTTAATGGAAAATTGGGACTAAAACCTGTGGGGGGCCCACAGCTTTGACCCCCAAACCTGCAGGGCCCCCCACCTTTTAAAAAGTGCGGGAAAAAAAGGGAGTTTTCAACCACCATTTTAGTTTCACGGGGACATTGGGTTTTTATTCCCTTGTCCTGGGCCCCCGCAGGGCCCCCAAACCGGGTTTGCCCCCAAAATTTTAAAAAGTGGGGAAAAAAAAGGGGGTCTTTAAACCCCCTTTTTTATTTTTCACGGGAAAATTTGGGGCTATACCTGCCGGGGCCCAAAGGCAGGGAGCCCCAAAATGCTTGACCCCCCCAAAATTTTAAAAAGGTGCGGGAAAAAAGGGAGTCTTTAAACCCACCATTTTATTTTTATGGACTTTTGCCCATACCTTTCCCCGGGGGGACCCGGGCATGGCCCCAAACCTGCATGACCCCCCAATTAAAAAGTCCCGGAAAAAGGAGTTTTTCCAACCCCCATTTTATTTTAAAAAACCTGGACATTGCCCCTTTTTACCTGTCCTGGGCCACACCCATAAACCCTTGGGCCGGAAGTTACAGGGGTGGGGGTTTTGAAACCCCAGGCTGGCGCCGCCCATCTTTTAAACAAGCGGGTTTAAAATGCCTGATGACGCACCCCAAAACGAAAACTGTCGTGCTGAAGAGGGTGGGGGAAACGGGGGGGTGTGAAAAATCCCCCCTTTCCTTTCTTTTCCAAAAGTAAATTTTCGGGGGGTTAGCGTTTTGCCCCTCCGATGTGTGTGGCCCAAATTTGGAGTTTCCCTTTTGGGAAATACTGGTGGTTAACGCTTTTTTTTTACACCCGGGTTTGCCCTTTTTTTTGGCATTTTTTTTCTCTTTTTCTAAACGGGTGGGGAAAAATTGGTTTTCTGTACTTTGTTCTCTGTCTTTTTGCCCCCAAAATCCATGTTCTCTGAAAAACCCTACATCTGGTCAATTTTTCCTTTGTCCCTCCTTGAAAATTTCGGGGAATTTTTTTAAAGGTATTTTTTTACATGAAAAGTTTTTTAGTATTTTAAATTCTAGAAAAAACATTTTTAAAAAGGATGGAATCCCCCCATGTCTTTTTTTTCTCTTTTTTTCATTTTTTAGAAACCCCATTTTTTTAAAATTTGGGAAACCTGTATTTTTAGCGCTGTAACCCCCAAAATGCCCCCAAAAACCCTAAAGCATGACCCTTTGACCCCATTTTTGGTAATTTGGGGTGAAAAAACAAATGTCTTTTTAGAAAAAAACCATTTTTTTAGAATGGGAAACCTTTTGAAATTGCTGCATGTCACACCCAAAATTTCCCCCAAAAATTTCCAAAGCTGACCCTTGAGCCCTTTGGGTCAATTTTGAAGAACAAATGTCTTTTTAGAAAAAACTTTTTTTTTATTTTAGGAGCTGTAGTTTTTCTGAATTTCAAAAGGCTGCATAAACCCAAAAAAATTTTAAAATTATTTTCTCAGCCCTTTTAAAAAAAATTGTGAGGGAGAAATGCCATTGGGAACCCACATTTCTTTTCCCCAAAGGGGACCAAAAAAATTATAGCTGTATCTCACAGAACTGACCCCCAAAAAAATTATAAATTTAAATTTTTTCAGCCACTTTTTTAAAAAAATTTTTTGGGGGAGAAATGCCAACTTGAAGTCTTTTTTTCTGTTCCAAGGGGGACCATGTTTTATTGCTGTATCTCAAGCAACGGGAACTCAAAACCATTGAAAAATTGCAAATTTAACTTTTTTAAAGGGTTTAAATGTGTGAAATTTGGAAAAATACGGGGGTTGTCATGAAACCTTGCGTTTTTACGTCTCCGAACAGCAAAACCACTAAATTGAAATGTTGGGAAAAGAGAATAAAAATTGCATTTAAGAAATGATAAATTTAAAAAAAAAAATTTTTTTCAAGGGGACCATTTCTGTTTAAAAAAGGAAAATTGGTGAATTTGCCCGGAAAAACAAAACGGGGGGCCCCCCTGGGCCCAATTTGGGGGGCCAAAAACATCATCGGGAATCCATGCCGGGTTTTTATTTTTGTGAAAGTCAAACGATCCAATTATCTGTGGAAACCCGGAGGGTTTTGGTTTTAAAAGGGACTCCTCCAGCTGTGCTAAAGGGTTTTGTCAGATATGACGCGGGCTGCGGGGGCAGGAAACCCCTCAAATGGCTTTGCGAGCCAGCCGGGCCATTCGTCCTTTTTTGGATACCCCAGAAGTCTATTGGGCCCGGAACAATGCAAAAACCCATCGGTGTTGAGACGCAGATATTTCGTGCCCATGATTTTTAAAATGACCCTCTGTGTGTTTGGATGGGGTTGCCCTGAATTGCATGGTTGGTGGGTGGGAAAACAAAGATTGCCAGGGGGTCACCCATTGGCTTCTGCCCCCTTTGTGTTTCTGCCGCTACCCCTACTTGGCCTATACGGGCTGTCAGTCTTTTGGATTTTTCCCCCCTTTGACTTTTGGGGGAACGGGAAGCGGGAAGAAACAAAATGCTCCATTTGAACCCCAAATTAAAAAAAGGGGTCTCCATTTTGCTTTTTTTTTACTCTCTATTTGGGTGGGGGAAAGGGAAAAGTGTTGATTTTTGTTTTTTTTCCCGGGGGATCCAGGAGGGGGGGCCCAAAAACCCGAAAAACTGTTGTTCATTTTGAGGGGCCTTTAAATTTGCGAGGATCTTGTTGGAGGAAAGGGAGAAAAAAGCACTCATGTGAGGAGGGGAGCCTTGTTTTCCCCAAGGGCCTCGGGGGCGGGGGCACTAGCAAACTGATTTTCCCTCATCTTCCTCCTCCGCCTAAAAGGTCGCGAAAACCTTTTTCCAAAGGCGGGGAGGGGGTAACATGGGTTGCCCTGGGGAATCCCTCCTCCTCCTCCTCCTCCCCCGCTGCCTCCGGAAAGGGCTTCAACAAAACCCCCTTGGCCCTTGCCTGAGATGATGAAACCCTGAGAGTAAATGCGCCCCCTTGCATAGCTCTGGACCCCAAACCACTCCCTTAATGAAGCCAAAGAAAATTTGGGGAAAACTGTCGGGCCTTGTGGATTTGACGGAAGAGAAAGGCTCGTGCCCGGGTTTCCGTGTCCGTTTCCCCTCCATCGCTGGGGGGGGGGGGACCTGTTGTTTCAGAGTTTTCCAACGATCGTTCCGGGAAAAAAAAGATCCCCCACAATGCCATCCCGGGGACGGGGGCCCATTTTTTCCGCACTGCCCTTTTTTGGGTTTGGCCCTTCTTCAAAAAAGGGCCCAAGGAGGGTTTGCGGCAGGCTCTTTCACCGGGGCCCCCCCTCTCGGGGGGGGTTTCAACCCCCCGGAGGGTTGTCCCGCGCTTGTCAGGCCATGTGTCATTTTGAAATGCGTAATGGTTTTTGCGCTGTTGCCCCCAATCGTGGAGAAATGTGGAGGGTGGAATTCCGGGCTTTGTTGCCCCTTTTAAACCCAAAAATGAGCCCGGTTTGGGGACGGGGAGGCCGATGACGCTGCAAAGGGGAAGGGGGGGGGTTGGGGGGGGTGCAGGGTGCGAACGGCGGAAGGGGCAAAACTCAGCCTCGGGGCCTTTTTTAAAGCGGGCCCATTTCCAGCCCGGGGAAAGCTTTTTAGAAATTTCTGGACGAAAAGGGTTAATGAAAATTTTGCCAGGCAAGGGTGTGTTTCCAGTTTACGATCTTAAGGGCGGCCACAGATTTTCGCCCCGGTTTCCCCACCCCCCCTTGCCGGGGCAAAAGGTTCTTGTCCCCCAGCCAGGTTTTGGTCTGTTGCTTGGGGCCCCCCCACGCCCCTTTGGACCTGTTTTGTGGGGTCTCCAAGGCAGTTTAATTTTAAACCGGCCTGGTTTTCTCTGGGCAGGATGCCACCAGAGGCCCTTGGGGGGGAAAGGGCCCCTGCCCCATTGGGGTTTTTGAAGGGGGTTTTGCGGACCCTTGAGACCCCGTAACCCCCCCAGGAGACATCCCCCCCCCAGTCACCCAGTGAGCTGCCCAAAAGAGATTATAGGGCCCTTGGGCCGTGTTACTAGCCATGTGTCGGGGGTTTGAGTTTAAATTTTTCCCGGGGAACAGTTTGCAGAAAAACGGGGTTTGGGGAAATTTTAGATGACACGGGGGGCCCAGGGCGGGGAGGCTTTTCTAGCAAGAAATCCCTGCTGGGCATCTGGTTTTGGGGGGCGGCAAAGGGCCATGAGGGGGCGGAACCCACCCTCTGTCCACCAGCCCAAAAAAGGCAACTTTTCCCAAAGGCCAAAACCCTTTGGCAATCCCGGGACTTCGGGCTTTGGCTTGGGATGGTTTGGGTTTAAAAAGTGTTTCTTCTTTTCCCCAAAACCTGGAAGACAGAAGGCTGGTTTGCTGACGGGCCCGCTTTACGGCTTTTGCAGGTGTCAAACTGGGGGGAAGGAGAAGGGGTAGGGGGGGGGCCCTCTGGTGGTGGGGTTTGGTATTTCGGGCCGGTGGAGGCTGAAGCGGAGGCGGGACCCCTGATAATGATTGAAGGGACATGGGCGTGAGGAAACGCTTGGTGGTGGCGGGGGGAGGAGGAGGGGGGGCGGAGAAAGAGGGGTAATTTTTGGTTTGGGGGGAACCCGGTCGGTCTGGCCTTTTTTGGCCAAGTTTTCCCCTCCATTTAAAACCCTAAAGGGCTTTTGGGGTGAATGTGATTTGGGGCCCTTTTTGGGTTGGTTTGGGGTTAACCATTTAAAAGGTTTTCCTCTACTTAGGGTTTTCCCGGCAAAGGGGGATTTTGGCTTTCGCTGGGGTGAATCAGAGGCTTTGCCCCAAAAAAGGGCCCAAAGGGTTTTGAGGGGTTTCCTGGTTTTTTTTTTGGCGGCAAAATAAAAAAAGGGGGGGGGGTTTTTGGCCCGCGGGGGTTGGCGGGAATAAATTTTAGCGGGGACTTCTGGGGACCGCCCTCTCCCTTTTTGGGGGGGGGACCCCTATTGACACTACCCCATCGTTTTTCCCTCCCGCCCACTGATGAAGCGGCTCGCAACCCCAAATTCTGGGGGAAAAGAAAAGGTTGGACCCGCAATGGTCTTCCCATCATTTTCTTAAACACAGGTAAATTGGTGGTCCGGGTTTTTTCTGCACCCAAAAAAGGGCGGGTTTCCAAGCGGGGAACCCCAAGGCGTTGGGAACCGCCTGATTTTTGCCGTTGACGGGTTTTCACCCCCTTCTGTTGGTTAGAAACTGGGCGTCGGGCCCAGCCTAAATCACCCTTTCTTAAATTTTTTTAACATGCCTTCTGCCCCCAACCCATTTGTCTTAAAAGGGGTCTTCAGAAATGGATTTCCACAGGGGGGGGGGTACCGGTTGAATTTGGGGTGCTTCATTTTGGGAACGAATGCTGATGATGCTGATGACGACATTTGGGCCGTGAGGGAGGACGAGGAGGAAAAGACTGCTAGATGCGGGTTTTGCTTTAAACCCATTTGAAGGACAGAAGGGCGACGAAAGTTCTTTTAAAATAGTTTCACAGGGCCCCTGGCCCCAGCGGGGCAGGCTGAGGGTTCCTGCCCAAAGACGTTTCCGCTGGGCATGGTGTTGTCGCCAGCACTGGGAAAAGGAGCACCTTCTCTCGAAATTTTAATCCATGTGCTACCCCCTTTTTTGTTTGGTTTACCACCTGCATTTCGCTCCTTTGTCCGGAAATAAAAAAATTTTTGAGAGGTATGGAATATTTTTGGGAAAAGTCTTTTTTTTAAAGACGGCAATTCACAGCTATTCTCAAATCCCTTAATCAAAACAAAATTGCGGGATTCAAATTTTAAAAACGGCAAGGGTTTGTTATCAAAAAATTTGGAGGGGCCCAAAAAGTCCCAAAAAAAAACAGGATCTGTTATGTTTTGGTATAATAAATGGTTTTTTTTTTAAACCTTTAAAATTCCCACCTGTGGGGAAATTATAAAATTTGCTTTTTTTAAAAGTTTTTCGTAGATGCTGCGAAAAAGAACATTTATTTGGGGTGCGCAAAATTTAAATAAAACCGGGTTAACTGTTTATGTTTTGATATAATAAATTTGTTTTTTTTGCCCCTTTCCCAATTCACCTGAGGTAAATTTAGAATTGTTTTTTTTTAAAGATTTACTTTGATGCTGCGTCTATGAAAAGGTACGGGGTGCGCAAAAAAGTCAAAAAAAAACCGTAACTGTGATTTTTTTCTTTTCCCGTTTACCGGTATTTTTGGGAAACAAAAAACCCTGTGTGACTACAAGATTGTGGTTGAAATTTAAAGTGCAAGGTGGTTTATATCAACAGTCACAAAATTTAAAAATGAACACCTTTCTGAAATGTAAAATGAAAAAAGTGGGAGTTTTGCAGCTAAAAAAAGGCCCTGCGTTACTGGAAATGATTTTTAAATTAATTTAAGTTCAGGCTGCCCAAATATCCGGGAAAATTTATTTCAATAGAAAAAGGGTTAAAAATTAAAAGATTTTTCCATTTAAATGTCTACACTAATTCTTGGAAAAATTTTACCCAAATTTGTTCTTTTTTGATAAAAAGGCTTGTCTGTGTTCGCCCCCCACCCCGGTTTTAAATTTTCCCGGGAAAGTTGTGTTTAAAATTTCAAAAGCTAATCATAAATTCTTAAAATCTCAAATCTAACTAAATTGGAGGGGAATCAAAGCTAATAGTAGGGTTTTCTCTGTGAAGAAATAGACAAATTTCGCTGAGCTTTTTGGCCACGACAGAGCGCAGGTCCTTTCCCCTTATGGAGACGCGGGAGGGGGACACTAAAGGGGAAAAGGAAAGATGTTCTATGTAAAAGGGAGGGGGGGGTTCATGTGATTTTTCCAGCCAATGGGAAACCCAAATACACTTTCCCCAGTAAGGGACGTTGCACCACATGTCCCAAACCCTCTATTCTGTAATCTGATTTGTTTGGCCCCCCAAAAATTACGGGAAACGCCGAAAAAGGCGGTTTCTTAATAGATGATGCCCCAGATTTTAACCTTTTAATTTGGGAAGGATCGGGAAAAATTGACCCACCTTAAAAACCTTGCCGATTTCAACTTTGTGGGAAAAAAAACCCGTCAACACTATCTGGGACAATAAACGGGTTTTTTTTTTCCCTTAAAACCTGTGTAATGAGTTATGGGTCCTGTAGTGGGTTGTTTTGGTTTTTTGGTTTGGGGTTTCAATTTTCTTGAAAAAAATTTTTGGGCCCTTTAGGGAAAAAATAGCGTTATTGGTAATGTTAATCTTGGTATAGTGAGAATTGTTTGGTAGCAGTTTGATGGGCATATGTATGGTGAAGTATTTGCTCCCTGTTTTATTTGGAAACTGTATTACTGTTAATTAGTAGTATTGGTAAATGTCTGTGGTCTGGGGGAGGCCCATTACAAAATTTGCTACGGTGCCCAGCCTTCTCTAGTTATGCCTTTGGAAAAGCCACAATACCATACAGGGGAGATTTCTCAAGTGCAAAAAGACTGATACCCACACACACCACCTGTCCATGAGGGGGTAACTGCTATTAAATCACACATAGGTAAGGCTTATATAGGGTGCCAGTCATACAAGTATGTGTTGGACACCATGCTAGCTTACAACCAACTGATGACTACACTTACTGTACAATTGAGTGGGTTGCCCAATACAAAATCTTGACACACCCTGCTCCCTAATATCACAGAGCAAAACTATATACTGGAAGAATATCAAATATGAGGTATTATTACATATTTTGGCCAAAATACACAAGCTCGCAACCCACAATCAAGGGTCCTCATTGACTTGCGAGTCCCTACATTATCTATTACTTAAAAACACAGACACAAGACCATGCTTACATCCTCATGACTGGACAAAAAAACATTCCCAGCAGGGAACAATCTCCCCTGCATGGTGTTTTAACTTTTCTGCTTACTGGTGTGAACTGGTTCTTATCCAATGTACAGCTTTTCACTGAACAATTGCCCCCTAGTGGATGGGTGTGAGAGCAATTGTTTATCAGTAATCTGCTTCTGTGCAGCTTCTCTCATGTAGCACTGGGGTTGTGCTGTCCCACCTAACTGGGACCCATCCATTATGTGTGTATGCATGTTATGTTTATGATATGCTGTGTTGATATTTTATGCTGCCACCCTGTGGCCATTGTTTGCAACTTTTTGTATGGTTATTTTGGATGATGGAACTCCCATACTTCTTTGCTTCATGTTCCTTTTCCTGTTTTGTATGGTAACATCCTGCCTCATTGCACATGTTTGCACAGAGCTGAGAGGAGAATTTGTTTTGATTGCATATATTGTAACCTCCTGCATGTTATCGCAAGGTACAGTCAATAAATACCTGAAACACATCCATTGCATCCTTCTTACTGGAACTCCATATGCTTTGGAAGGGAATTAATATAGTGAGTTCACTATCTTCCATACGCTTGTACAGAGACAGACTTCTCACATCTATCAGGGACTTCTCTAACATACATCAATGGCAGAATAGGGGTTATTAAGTATGATACTGAGTCTGTTTTTTAAGTAAAAAATGTCCCATCTTTCAGTGATTTTTTTAATTAGAATACTAATAAGTTGACGACCAGTGTACAGTTATTCCTCTCTATAATTGTACACTGCTTCAGGCTTAGATGCTGCAGTTCAAATGACCACAACATCTAAGTGGTTAAACAACCAAAATTTGTAGTTATCTCCAAACCTGTAACTGCTGGCATCTACTGGGTTTGGAGTGGACTCATCAAGCCAATCTGTCCATACTTCCTTACTGACATCATGACATACATTTACATAACGTCAGTAAGGGATTAAACAAGCTGAGGTCTTGCGAGTTTTTTTTATCCACTGGAAGTAAACCATGAGGAGGATTTATCAAATGATAAAAAGAAGACATCTTGGAAATTGTGAGAAATTGATACGGAAATGATATCAGAGAATTGTATAACTTTTCATTGTAGATAAAATTTGAATGTATTCTCTATAATTGGAATACCCCTTTGAATGGTAGTTCATCAGCAGCCAGTGCTTCTGTGGCAGCTGTAATTTAAGGGGCCTTACTGAATAGATCTATTATTAAAAAAAAAATTAGTGATATTTTTCCCCAGGTCCTTTGATTGTCATTTCCTATTATGTGGTTCCCATTTAAGTTCTGGTTACACTGTAAGAGAAATGTAAAATCCATTGCCGTAGAGAATATTATTCATTATTCCTATGATGTGCTTACATAAGGCATGAATGCTCACAATGATGACAAGTGTCAGATTACTACTGTGATAAACACCATGTATAATAATCCATGTAAAGCACATGAATTAAGGATGTAGCCTGTCATTATTCAGTTACTTAGTGACGACTTTACCCAGTGTTAATGCATATATTTAATGTAAATCAGAACATTTATAAAATGATTTCTTTATTCCTTTAGCTGTTTTTCGACAAAGTTGTAAGAACCTTTTACTACAAGAGTCAAACGAAAATGTTGGTACCGAGTGGCGCCATACAATTAGACAAAATAAAACAAATTGAATGTTCTGACATTCATGCTCCATCATTTATGCACTAAATAAAATTTTGTGCCAAAAATTAAGGGCAAAGCTTTATTTTAACCCCTTTCCTCTTATAGGATGTAATAGCATGCCCTAAATTTGTATATGTACCAGCACTAACACAGTCTCGAGGATGGGTGCTGATTGAAATGTAAATATACAGAAAACAGGGAAACATCCAGCACCAACGTAACAATAAAAAATAGACCTTTATTTATATTTTCATAAAAATTCATAGATGTGCAATCCAAGGTAAAAAATTTATTTTTTACCTTGGATTGCACATCTATGATTTTTTTAATCTATGAATTTGGTTATTGTTCTACTGGGTTCCAGTCCCTTTGCTACGTTTCCTGTCCATGAACCTTTGCCGCCTGTCATGACCTTCCTGCCTGTCCCCGACCATGAGCCTGCCTGACGATTCTGTACCCCGCGTCACCTCGGCCACCCCTGCAGGCAAGTCACGCCAGGGCTAGCAACCTGGGGGTTCGTTTGCCACAGAAAGTTCAACCCACTTTGCGGCGGGCTCTTGTGAAAACCAGCGACCCCTGAGACTCCGCTCCCTGGTGCGGCTTATATCATCACTTGTAGTGGTCCAGAGGATTAGTGGTCCAGAGAACCATTTTTATCAAAGTTGAATTACACTCCAGAACTAGCAGCAAATACTTTATTTAGAACATCAAAAAATAGTAAAAATTTGGACAGATTCAGTCCAGGAAGATATGAATGCCTTAATTTCAGAACTGTAAGAGAGTTCCTATCCCTTTATGACCTTTCTCAATGGAACATCTATAAAATAGATGATCTATATTACATCTACATGGATATGACATTAGTTAAAAACACAATAAATATACATATTGTAGGACCGTTATGTGACACTGTATCATTTGAGAAAGTGCCGGTTCAGGGCACGAAACGCGTTGTGGGTGTTGCAGTTTTATGCTGAGGTTAATACCTTTTGCATTTTATATGGAATAAACATAAGTTTTTATTCAACGGTACCCTCCACGAGGTCTGATTCAAAGAGGAGCGCCCGGTCCATCGCATTTTGTGCATTATTCAATAATTTACCTATGGTTAGGTCTTATTTTGCCAAACTTATCCCCTGATGGGTGTAGGCACACCGAAACATGTTGGGATTTTTCATGGTACCATTTATTTATAGGCAACTGCGTTAGTGTAGTGATAGGTTATACAGGGACGTCCTTTTCGGGACGAACCCCCTGCTTTGTACTCTATAGGTTCTGTAGGGTCAGATGGGGTTTTCCTTATTTGATAGCCTTGAGTTTGTGCTTATCATAGGGGAGCACTTTTTGGGATTTTTAATGTCTTATTAAAAGTTACGTTTTATTCTACATCTTTTTTTTCGTCTTTTTGTATTTTTTGGTGTAGTGGAGGGATTTATCGATATATTATGTTTTGTCCCCTTGTTTGATTGGTGTTTATTCATCAAGAACCTGGCACATAATTGGTATATCCACATTTTGTAGTTCATCATGACTTTCTTTATAGAGTAAAGAAGAGCCATACTGTGGTTATAGAACAGCTTGTTGTACCGCAGTCTCATGCACGCATGGTGTTGGATCTTGGTCATTCACATGTGCTAGGTAGGCACCTAGGGTTGGAAAAGAGCACACTGAGTGGAATTTTTTTTGGGCCTGGTATATATAAATCAGCAGAGGATTTTTTTCCAGTCCTGTCCAGAATTTCAGGTTAACACCCCTCAGACACATTTCCATAGCACACTAGTTCCGCTACCAGCAATGGAAGTCCTGTTTGAGCTCATTTCCATGGATGTGGTTGGACTGCTTCCTACATCTGCCAAGGGTCACTAGCACATTTTGGTGATCCTGGATTATGCCACCCATTGCCCTGAAGCAATCTCTCTCAGAAACACCTCATCTAAGGTGATTGCAAGAGGAATGTTCCATATGTTCACCTGGACAGGTATACCTAAAGAAATCCTCACTGACCAGGGGTGTATCTTTATGTCAAAAATTGCTAAAGAGCTGTGTTGCCTCCTAAAGTTTACATAACTGCATACCTCAGTGTATCATCCCCAGACTGATGGTCTCATAGAATCAGGAACTTGAAGGGGATGCTCGAAACGGTGGTAGACAAGAACAGGAAAGACTGGTACCATCTTTTGCCATATTTAATGTTTTCCATAAAGGAGATTCCACAGGCTTCCACTGGATTTCCTTATTTGTATTGCTGTACAGTTGACATCTCAGAAGTCTACTGGGTATAGTGAAAGAGACCTGGGAGCAGGAACCCTCACCTCACCACAGTGTTATTGAACATGTAGCGGAAATACAAGATACGATTGCTGCAGTGATGCCGATAGTGAGAGAGCATATGCAGCAAGTGCAGAAAGCACAAGCCATCGTTTATATTAGGTCTGCAAGGGTCAGGTACTTACAGCCTGGTGACTGAGTTTTGATGCTACTAACAACGGTTGAAATTTAATTTTTGGCAAAGTGACAAGTTCCTTATGAGGTCCAGGAAAAAGTCAGTGACGTGAACTATAAGGTTTATCAGCCAGGGAAAATGCTGCTCAAAAACTATCACGTGAATTTACTCCGACCAAGAGGTTCTTATTGCTGTTAAGTAAGCCTAAGGAGACCCCTAGTGATGAGTTACTTGAGGTCTGTATATTAGACTCGTTGTTAGCAGTCCAGGAACAAGTGGTCAAAGAATTCATACAAAAGAATAGAGACAACCTTTTTGAGTTGCCAGGCAGAACTAGTGTCATAAAGCATGACATAGTGATTGAGCCCGGCCAAAAGGTAAGACTGAGACCCTATTGTGTGCCCGGAGTTCAGTGATAGGCAATTTCAGAGGAGGTACAAAAAGTCTCTAGGCATTATTGAAAGGTCACAGAGTAATTGGTCAAGACCCGTAGTCCTCGTTCCCAAACCCGATGGCAGTCTAAGGTACTGCAATGATTTTTGGAAGTTAAATGAAATATCCAAATTTGATGCTTATACTATTTTAAGGGTGAACGATTTAATTGAAACATTGGAACCTGCTAGGTGTATTACCACTCTGGATATTACTAAGAGCTATTGGCAGGTGGCACTTCCTAAAGCAGAAAGAAAACGCCCTTTTCCACACCAGATGACCATTTTCAATATGTAGTTTTCCTTTTGGCCTCCACAGTGTTTCAGAGATTAATGAAGAAGAGAGAATCCTGGGGAATTTTGGAGATGTAGCAGTGGGTAATCAATAGGTAAGTATTACTTTTTTTTCTATTTTTCCTCAAACTGGCCACAATTTAGCTATAGTTTTATTAAACTGATCAACCCCTATAATGGCGTGGCTTAAATTGTAGTGTCTGACAATGAGAAATCCACACATGTGGCTATTAAATTCCCACTGCTGTCTATAGCTTTTAGTCCCTCGGATTGAATCTGCCCCCCCCCCCCCCCACCCCACCCCATGTCATGTTATGTGACTCTCAAGAACTTACACACAGCAAACAGGGATAGACAAGGTCCAGATGTAGAATAATGGATCTCAACTTTCCCTGGAAGAGGCAGCTGGCGCTTGGCAGAGGGATCAGTGTCAGCACAGGAAACAGGTACCATTTTGGATTTGGAGCTCTGGCTTACACCCCACACTATTAGATTTAGCAACTCCCAGTTGGTTGCGACACTCTGACAGAGCCACCCAGGCTTGTTCATCAATAGTGCAGCATTGATAGACTCGAGTAAAAGTTTTGGCTTGTTCAACATAAATGGACTAGATGTCAGAATGGCTTCATCATGGGTGCAGTGATAGGCTGGAGGCAGAAGTGGCTTGTTCATAGTAGATGCATTGATGGACTAGAGGCCCAAATTTTTGTTCATTGTAGGTGTGTTGATGAGCTGGAGGCACAATTGGCTTGCTTATTGTAGATGCAATGGTGAACTAGACGCTGGAATGACTTGTTTATCGTGGGTGCATTGGTGAACTTAAGGTTGGAATGAGCTTGTTCATTGTAAGAAATACGGTAGGATGAAGGGCAGATAAGTGATGAGAAGCCTATAGAGACAGACTCGGACTAGCCCACAGGGAATAGGGAAAATCCTTGTCGGTCCCTGAGCGGGGCAGACCTGGATTTTTTTTAACTGCATATGCATCCTTGGGGAGGCAGAAAGGCAGAGAGAAAGAGGCAAAAATCAAGAGGCAGAGTATAAAAAGCATGTACAGTAGCTGTAGGGTGGCGTCCAGAATCAACTCCACTGGTGGGCCCCAGAATAAATTACACTGCTGGGGTTCTAGGCACCCCAGTCTAACACTGTGTACAGATGGTGCCCGGTTGGTCACCAGTATGTTATTTTATAAATCTATGTCTATGCAGGAAATTTGGAGCATTGTAAAATCTTAGTTCAGACTTTCAACAAGATATAATAAGAATTTTCTTAAAAAACAATGAAATTTAAGGTGGAGATTCACTTTAAAAATCTAATACTCAAAATAATCCTTTATAATGGACTGTTCTTATTCCCCTTAGTTCTAACAATTCATTTTCCACATCAATGAACTGAACAAGAATATAAACTACACGTTGATTGTAAATACATTATTTCTACACAATTTTTGATGTTTTAATTAAATCTGGAATTTGAGTTTCATTGAATTTTATTATGATGTATTAGCTAGTACCTGCTAGTTGTTTTCCAGACACTCTCACATTGCTATCATCTTGTATATCTGAAGTTCTATAAATGATTGCCTCCTGCTAGAAGCTCGGCATATGCTTTTACATAATCATTTGACAGCTTGGCATGCAGCATGTGATAAAATAGAAAAAAAATATGATTATTACATTCTATTTAACTTGTTAATAGAAAATGAGTATGCAGATTTATGCACGTAAGAGACAGAACTGAATAGAAACCTTCTGTACTCAAGAGAAAAGTCCAGTCTATAGTCATTTAAATGAATCTAAAACATGTATTAACTCCTGTTGCAAAACTACAAATCCCAGCATTTCTGGACAGCAACAGGCAACAGATGGAGGGCCACATGTTGGAGACCATTGCATATACTAAACAAATGTTGTATCAACCTGATTACGTAAATTTAAGATTCACCTTCACTTTGTGTTCTACAAGTTCTCAGGGATTTTTAGAAGTCACAGTACTGGAGTACAGGGCATGGCATGTGCAAGAGGTGGCTCAGTGGTTATCATTGTTACATCCCAGCACTAAGATCCTGGGTTTGAATCCAACTGGGGATGCTATCTACATCAGGGGTGCACAACATGTGGCCCCCAATGCCGTTATGTGTTGCTCCCAACTATCTGGTCGCAGACATGTTTGTCTTTCTCTGGAACTGACACCTGCGGATAACAGCAGGGAATGCAGCTGGCTCTGTTCCCTGCTGTGAAACCTTTTTGATGTTGCAGCGAACATGGCCGCAACATCTAGATGAATGAGAAATGGTGCCGCGCACCATTTTTCACTGTGGTCAGCACCCCTGTCTTACGAAGACTTCCACAGCCAACATGTATTCGTTTCTATCACTTGGCAGGAAGTGATAGAACCGCCATCCTTAAGCACGGACGATCACACCCCCTAGTGGTCAGATAACCAGATAAAAAAAAATTAAATTTTTTTTAAAAGCATAAAAATAAAACATCTTAAATATTAAAAGTTCAAATCCCCGCTCCCTTTGCTATTTTACAAATAAAGTAAAAAGTAATAAAAAAGTTACACATAACTGGTATCGCTGTCCAGTCTATTGAAATATAACATCATTTATCTTTGTTCTCTGAAAATTTGGAATAAAAAGTGATCAAAAAGTCACATCTATCTCAAAATGGTACAAATAAAAAGTAGATTTCAGCCTGCAAAAAATGCAGCCACACTCAGGATCATAGGTGGAAGAACTAAAAAAATATTGGTGGCAAAAAAAGGTGCTGCAGCGCAAATTTAGGAAATAGAAAATGTTTGCATTTTTTTATAGTACTAAACATAACAAAAACCCTACATATTTGGTATTTCCAGAATCATATCAATCTGCAGAATACAGATGACACATCAATTATATTGAAGAGTGAACACAGTAAAAACAAGACTCCACAAAACATTGTGCAAGTATGTTTTTTTCACCTCGTCCCACTTTTTGGGGTTTCCCAGTATATTCTTTGATAGAGTCAAATGCACCATTAGAAATTACATCTTGTCTCGCAAAATAAAAACCTCATATGTCTACATATTATTATGACCAGCTGTTAGGAAGGGGTAAATGATGCACTTTGTGACTAGTTCTGGGCCACTTATAGAATGGGGACTCTTGACCACTGCATGCCACTCCAGAAAAGAGTAGATGAGGTGGAGAGATGGCCATGCATGTATACAGTTGCCCTTATTGTAGTTTACAAGCCTTTAAGCCACTCATATACACTGAGGGGGAGAGAACCAATTTCATACATGGTCTCTTCTTTTTTGGGTGATGAGGGAACATCTTTTCTTCCTAATGATGTAAGTCCTGGTAGTGTGACCAGTATCAAACGCATATTGATGGCAAATTCTCTTGAAATTTCACAAATGTCTCAAATACCTTCTTATGCTGTGAAGTGGCAAGTAGGCTTATACACTTTTTACACTTAGATTAAGTTGTGACTAAGAAACCTCATATTCATTTTTGTAAATTTTTAAGCAGCAGAAGGTCCATGTCTTCTTTTCTATTATTTGGGTGTAGCTGTATATCTATCAACCTTTGTTTGGTTTGCTTTAGTAACAGCATTCCTCCTATTTTGGTGTTCTTAATTAACAGGAGACTGCATAAGGGTAGGTTCACACAATGTATAGCGGCCACTATACGCCTTCTGTAGGAAGTACGCATTGGTCAGCGCATTCTTCCCATAGCGCTCTGGCCCAGCCCCCATTCAGCCTCCATTTCCCTGGTGCGTAAGCATCGGAAAGAAATTACATGTCACTTCTTTTTATAGGCGCACACTACACGCCAGGGACTACGCCGTAAAATCATACCGGTAACGCTCAAGTGCTATGACTTTGCCATATTTGCGGGGCATTCTTTGGGCGCATTGCAGCGCAATTAACCCTCAAAGTGCACCCCACAAATACGCCATGTGAAAATACTTTAAGCGTTTAAACCTATTTTCTGGTCTGTTTACTGGAAGCACATGAAAAGGTGAGTATTGGGTCCTTAGTTTTTGGTTGTGGTGGCCATTGTTGCGGTGATGCTTTGCCTGTGAGGTGAAGTGACCTACAGCCATGGGGCTAGGCCTGGCAGCAGGAGTGTTGTTGATCCACTGCCTCATCCCTCTTGCTGGTGTTGCCATTGCTTCTGCAATAGTCACTATACAGTGCTACACCTATTAGTGTAGGGACCCAATTAAAAGAGGTCGCCAGGAAAGCGGCAAGAGTGCTTATAGGGGCCGTTTACACGGCACAGGACAAATACCGGCTGGAAATCCCGGCCGGTATTTGCTCTGTTTAGGGGCCATGTACACGGCTGCAGGAGGGCAGCTTTTGTCCACGGTTTGCAGATTCCCCATCCCCTTTTGTGCCGACATATTCATGTTCTGCCCGAAAACCGGGAGCAAGAATGAACATGTTCAATGTTTTTCAGACTGCCGGCAGTCTAAAAAATCATCAGTGGGGACTGCTGTTAAAGGTTGACACCCGGTTTCCAGATGGCTTTCAAACCCGAAAACCGCCTGTAAAACCGGCTGAAAAACTGGACCGTGGGGACATGTCCATACAGTATGATCAAACTGTAATTAATAATCATTTTTGTAACTGTTTGTTTAGCAGTAGTAAAACAATGTATAACATGTGGATGTACTTTCCTTCTATTTCTATTATTTAAGTTTTATTGCTTTACTTGGGATTGGTTCAGTCTGACAATGTGGCCATCAGACCAGAAAAGGTCATCCCTGATTTTCATGAGTTCATGAGTGTCCATAAAAAACCTCTTACGGTTAACAAATAAGCCTTTTGAAAATGAAGTACCCATGTAATCTTGCATACACATGTTCTACTGAAAGGTCAAGTGTCTTCCTATAAAATGTTCTCAGCGTGTATGTGTCCCAGAGGGAAATCAGATTGTCAACTCTATTGGCAACATGGACTGATGTGAGTGATAATAATAGGTGACTCATTATTTATACAGCATGTAACCTGGATGCTGTAGGTGACACAGCTCATATTTGCACATTGTTTCCTAAGTTTTACATTTTACGTGGGTGTAGAAATCAGATATGGTATCTTCTACTATACCACAATAATGAAGCTAAGTGTAGCCTTTGCTGAAAGCCTAACCTGCTACAGTTGTAACCAGAAGTTTACCTACACTATATAAAAAGACACATCTGCATGTTTTTCTCACATGAAATAAGAATAAACCTTACACGTTTTAGGTCAATTAGAAACCAAAATTGCCAGATAATCTTTTTTCCTCATGCTGCCATCTATTTTATGAAGTGCACCAGTCCCTCCTGCAGCAAAACAACCCCACAACATGATTCTGCAACCCCCGTGTTTTACAGTTGGGATGGTGTTTTTAGGCTTCCAAGCTTCTCCCTTTTTTTTCCAAACATAACAATATTCATTATGGCCAAACAGTTTCATCAGACCACAGGACATGTCTCCAAAAATGTAGGTCTTTGTTCCTGAGTGCATTTGCAAACATTAATCTGGCTTTTATACATTTCTTTTGGAGTAAAGGTTTTGTCTTGGCAGAGTGGCCTTTCAGTCCATGTTGATATAGTATTTATTTCACTGCGGATAATGACACAATCTTGCCAGCTTCCACCAGCATCTTCACAAGGTCTTTTGCTTTTGTTCTTGGGTTGATTCCCACGTATCAGACCAAAGCATGTTTATATCTGAGACACAGAACCCGTCTCCTTCCTGAGCGGTATGATGACTGGACATTCTCATCTTGCGTATAAGTGTTGTACAGAGGAACAAAGCACCTTCAGGAATCTGGAAATTTCCCCCAAGGATGATCCAGATTTGTGCAAGTCCACAATTCTCTTCCTGATATCTTGGCTGATTTCTTTAGACTTTCCCATGATGTTACACACAGAAGCAGTGTGTTTCTGGTGTGAATTAAAATACATCCACAGGTGTGTCTCTAATTAACTCAGATGTTGCCAATAAACCTATCAGAAGCTTTCAAAGACATGACATCATCATATGGGCTGTCCCAAATTGTTTAAAGGCATAGTAATCCTAGTGTATGTAAACTTTTGACTTTGCAGAAAGTAATAAAAATTACTTAAAAAATTCTCTCTCTCATTATTCTGGAATTTGGCAAATATAAATAATTTTGGGAATCATAATATCATAATTGACCTAAAACAGGTAAGGTTTATTCTGATTTCATGTCAGATAGTGAGAAAAACATGCAGATGTGTCTTTTTATATAGTGTATGTAAACTTCTGGTTTCAACTGTATATACTAACCGGCTATATAATGGACCATCTCACCTGGCTGTATGAACTACCGATTTAGCAAAGATAATTTGGCATAGGTAACGTGATGCAGTGAGATATCTTATTACAGAAGCCATTGAAAAAGTTGAGAAAACTTCTGTGCGTTAAATGTCAGGGGTGTTCTCTCCATGCTGTTTCACTGAGTCACAAGCAGCTTTACACTCACATTGGCAAAAATAGAGTATGATATGGCTCACCTCCTAGTTTTACCTACCCGGATCCAAGTGCACAGACTGCGCGTACCTTTGCCGGGAGCGGCATTCAGCACATCTGTTTTTTGTATTTGATCACACTCACTTTGCCTTTGTCTCACCGTGGGTGGCTCTATAACAGTGATTAGCATATTAAGCTTCTCTTTAACTAGCTGAGACATTACACAAATGTAAGTGCAGAAAATTTAATCTTCAGTAAATAAAGCTACAAGTGCTCTGAGGAGTGAAAACAATGACTTATCTGTAAACAAAAGCTAATCTTGTTAGGCTACGTCTACACGGCACTGGCTTACTGTTGGATTTTTAAGTTTATTCAGTGTTTAGAAACTGCAGAAAATACAACTGTAAATCATCCCCATAAACCTCAATAGAAAATCCGAGCTGCAGTCAACATAGCTTGGTTTTTCTGAGGTCGGATTTCAAATCCGTAACCGATTAAAAAAACTTAAAACATGTCCTATAGACCGTCGTATTTCACTTAAAAATGACGGATTATAGTACAGTTCAATGTTAGTGGGCAATTCGAAATGCTAAAACCTACTGCAAAATCTGCGCAAAAAAATAATAATGAATCCTTTTACAGCAATTCCATTGCATGAAATAAGGATTTGATCACCTACCAACCAGCAAGAACTCTGGCTCTCACAGACCTGTTAGTTTTATTTTAAGAAGCCTCCTACTCTGCACTCATTATCTGTATTAATTGCACCTGTTTGAACTCATTACCTGTATAACAGACACCTGTCTACACACTCAATCAATCACACTCCAACCTCTCCACCATGGACAAGAACAAAGAGCTGTCTAAGGACACCAGGGACTAAGTTCTAGACCTGTACAAGGCTGGGATGGGCTACAGGACAATAGGCAAGCAGAATGGTGAGAAGGCAACAACTGTTGGCGTAATTATTAGAAAATGGAGGAGGCACAAGATTACTGTCAATCTTTCTCAGTCTGGGGCTCCATGCAAGATCTCGCCTCGTAGGCTAAAGATGATTTTGAGAAAGATAAGGAATCAGTCCAGAATTACACGGGAGGACCTGGTCAATGGCCTGTTTAGAGCTAGGATCACAGTCTCAAAGCTTATCATTGGTAACACACTACGCCGTCATGGATTAAAATCCTGCAGGGCACGTAAGGTCCCAATGCTCACGCCAGCACATGTCCAGGCCTGTTTGAAGTTCACCATCTGTATGACCCATAGGAGGCGGGAGAAGCTCATGTGGTTAGATGAGACCAAAATAGAACCTTTTGGTATCAACTTCATTCACAGTGTTTGGAGGAAGAAGGATGAGTAAAACCCCAAGAACACTATCCAAACTATGAAGCATGAGGGTGGAAACGTCATACTTTGGGGGTATTTTCCTGAAAAGGGGATAGAACGACTGCACCGTATTCAAGGGAGGATGGATGGGACCATGTATTGCAAGATTTTGGCTAACAACCTCCTTCCCTCAGTAAGAGCATTGAAGATGGGTCTTGGTTGGGTCTTCCAGTAGTACAATGACCCGAAACACACAGCCACAGCTACTAAGGAGTGGCTACGTAAGAAGCATTTAAAGGTCTTGGAGTGGCCTAGTCAGTATCCAGACTTGAACCCATTCTAAATTCTTTGGAAGGAGCTGAAACTCAATGTAGCTCATCGACCGCCCCAAAACCTGAAAGATCTGGAGAAGATCTGTATAGAGGTGTGGGCCAAAATCCCTGCTGCAGTGTGTGCAAACATGGTCAATAACTACAGGAAACATCTGACCTCTGTAATTTCAATCAGAGGTTTCTGTACCAAATATTAAGTCCTGTTTTTCTATTGTATCAAATACTTATTTTATGTAATAAAATGCAAATTCATTATTTAAAAATCATACAATGTGATTTTCTGGATTTTTTTTTAGATTCTGTCTCTCACAGTTGAATTTTACCTACAATAAATATTACAGACCTTGCCATTCGTTGTAGATGGAAAAACGTGCAAAATCGCCAGTGTATCCAATACTTATCTTCCCCACTGTAGTGCTCAAATAATACCAAAGAATAATGACCACATAACAGATCCCACAAAAAAGAATAACTATTTAATATTGAATGGATTTTCCCATCTGCCTGTTTCACAGAGCCTGCTCTTCATAGCCAACTTCAGATTTTCATTTACTGTTTAGGCTGTGGGTGGTTCCACAGCAGTGACTGGCATTTCAGCTCTGCTATTCCTGGCTGATCCTGTTAGAGGGAAATTGGTAATGGAGGGGTTTAAACAGCATGACACAGAGCTATAGAGCTCTAAAGGGTTAAAATATCTCAGTAATAAACATAAATAAGCTCCTGATAAAACACAACAGGGAGTGATGTCACACATTTGCCATGAAAACACAATCAATTTTTTTCAAGGGAACTATCTGCTATGTGCATGAGGTCTTAGACTCCTTTTTAGTTGCAAACTGCAGGTGATTGACGAAGAGGGTGTAGTCCTCAAAACGTAGCAGGTGTGCTGTGCTACCTGACTCGATCTTGGATTTCTGCTCACTACACCACATGGAGTAAAACTACTATAACTCCTCGTACTGGCTTTAAAGTCGGACTACTGTTGCCAGCAACCACAGGTTTTTATATTAAAGTTTTTTTTGATTTTTTTATATTTATATATAAAGAAGTTTGAAATTCAAGAACTATGGTCCACATGTATTAAAACTGTCTGGATCTAAAACTCTCTTTGTTGCCCATAGCAATCAATCAGAGCGTCCCTCTCATTCTACCAGAGCACTATATGAAATGAAAGTGGCGCACTGATTGGTTGCTATTGGAATTTTAGACTGAGACAGTTTTCAGACATGTGGCCCTAAATTCTTTGCAGCTGTTTATGTTTATAATGAGTATATGCAATCTATAGGTGCCAGGCCATTTATTGGTCCTCCTTTATTAAGCTCAAAATCATTATTAAATGAATAAAGAAATTATCTATCTACACTGGTGCTTGAAAGTTTGTGGACAATTCAGAATTTTCTATATTTTTGCATACATTTGACATTAAACTACATTAAATTTTCACAAAGCCAAATCAAACAAATGGGTAAAAAATATGACACTTATTTATTGATTGAGGAAAATGATCCAATTTCAAACATCTGTAAGCAGCAAAAGTATGAGAATCTTTGGGATTAGCAGATAATTTGAGGGTGAATTTAGAGTCAGGTATGTTCAATCAATGGGATGACAATCAGATGTACAGTAAGTGGCGATCTATTTAATTTAAGGAACAGTGAATGACATGACATTAACAAAAGAGATTTCTGAGGACCTCAGAAGAAGAGTTGTTGATGCTCATCAGGCTGGGAAAGTTAAAAAACAATTTCAAAAGAGTTTCCACTTTAGCAATCTACAATCATACAGACTGTTTACAAATGTAGGAAATTCAAGACCACTATGATAAGTTCGAACAACAAAGGTCATGCCAAAAGCAAAGTGTATAACAGTTTCAGAGGTCACAAAGAAACTCTAGGTAACCTTAAGCAACTAAAGGCTTTTCTCACATTAATGAATATTAAGGTTCATGATCTATCTATCTATCTATCTATCTATCTATCTATCTATCTATCTATCTATCGCTCTCATGTCTATTAATGTATATATCTATCTATTTATCTGTCTATTTATGTATCTACCTCATATTTCATATCTATCTATCTGGTAATACAATTTAAGTAGCAACAGAAGTACATTTTGGATCCCATACAATCATCCTTTTTTTCTCTGTTTGACCTTGTATCATTTATTTGCCAACATCTCATTTCCCCTGTGTTTTACGCTCCTTTCTATTTCTTTGTAACCTTTTTTCATTTTTTTCTCTGCTATCCCTTGTTGGCCTTGCTACAATTTCATAAGCACTGCTAAATACTTTGGGAAATGGTCTATATGGAAGATTCTATTTGAAACAAAATTACTTTCCTATCTATCTTCACTTCAAGAGGAATTTAAACATTCTCGGATTGAAAAGCTAATGCATTTTGAAGGCAGTAAATAATAGATTTATTATTGTAGAAACAGTTCAAACAATTTCTAAAAGATTGTACTGCAAAGCAATAATAATGTTGGTCAAGCCTCTGCACAATTCTCTGTGCGGGAAAATTCCAAATTAATCGCATGCTTATGTTCTATAAACAAGTTTCTACAACTTTTCTCCTACAGAAATTAATGTTCTATTTAAATCTATCTAGGTTGGAAAGTTTTGTAATGTTGAAGTGAACTTCATGATGACAAATAACAGAACATAGTTCTATAGATGCAATGTTTTCAGATGCCCAAAATTTCAATTTAAAGAGGGTCCGTGGTTTAAACAAACCTTCTCATATAATCTAATAGAGAATTCCTGGTAAATAGAGGGGAATCCTCTGTTTAGGATTCTCATTTTTTGACAAGAGAAAGAGTTTCTTACTCTGAAAGACTGGTCCTTTCCTCCAGTTTAATGATTTGAATGAGCACTGTGTAATGCTCTGCAGGTGTTGTAGGGAACACTTAGGGCGACATGTATGAAAGGGTTTTCACCCTTGTTCTGGCGTACAATGCACATAACTGAGCTGGCTACGATGTCTAATGCGCCTAATGAATGTGTTAGGCGCATTGTTCGTAAGACTCGACACTTTCAAATGCTCCTAACATGAGGGAGCATTCTGGGGGCGTTATGGAGGTGTGTTGCACCACTTTCGTAAGATTAGACATATACATGAATGTGGTTCGACAAAACTAGGCGCATTACTGCTCGGACAAGCAGACCTGTTTCATTGTGGTCTGCCTGAGCCTGAGGAGTCAAAGTGAAGCTAGATTGGCTGTAAGGGGCTAAAAGGTCCAATATTTCTCACCTTCCACTGGTACATTAATAAAATGTAATTTATAATAATTATAAAACTGTATAAAATTTAATTATTTAAATTTAATGTGATCATTTGAAAAATGTGGCCATATAAAGTTAATACAAAAATATATAATATCCCCATAAGTATAGAAATATCTCCTATAAAATATACTTAAAATTCATACAATCTTAAACTAATTTTAATTTAAATAACCACTGATTATGTTGTTCAGATTTTTATATTTTACATTTTTATTAGATTAAATTTGAAATGTATTTTTGCTGCTCTCACCCTTTATTCTACAAACAGCAAGAACTAGCACAGCACAGGTATTGCTGGGACCTGTGGGCTGCCAAGCAGGATCAGTACCATAGTTTCTATTCACTGACATGCTATTCTAATGACTTTTATTTCCAGCCTATCTATAGCCTTTATACATGTTTGGTGCATTACTAATGCGCCTAAGTTCCATAATGCGCCTAACACATAGGCGAAGCGCATTGAACTTTACACACCATTTATGAACGCACAAAAAACACTTTCATACATTCAGGTGCATTATACACTGAAAATCAGACACGACTGTTCACTTCAACGTGCCTTCCTTCATACATGTCTCCCTTAGGGCGATATGTATGATTTTTGGTGCCCAGGCACCAATTGTCTTGCGCACTTAAGTAGTGTAGAATGTGCCTGAATCTATGAACCTGTTCTACTGTGGGTCATAGATTTAGTGCATTCTAGCGCAAAAACAACAATTCAGACTCAAGTAAACTACTTTTAAAGTTCTCTACCTGTTCCAGCAGTAATGCGCCTGGATTTGCCGTACTGAAGCTATAAATGTGTAGTGCGCCCCGCCTCCAGCACGTCCCCGATCTCAGGCGCATTAGAAAGTGCCACGGGCGCTCTGTAATGCGCCTAATATTGGAGTGCGCCTGTTTAAAAATAGAGCGAATGGGGCCTGTTCATACATGTCGCCCTTATTGCATGTTTGTCCCTCAAATAACAGGCTCAGCAATGAGGGTATGGTTAGCGATCCACACTATGTCGGGTGAATGAATCTCAGTGCCCTTTCCTGTTGAGGACTAAGCAGTGATGACTGACAGTCTGAACCTCAGAAGCATAATAGGTGTTGAAGCAAATGATAACAACTGCTGGAAAATGGGATGGGGGAAGTGGAAGGGTTGGACTAAAAATTGACATGAATCATTGGAACAATAGCTATAAATGAATCCTGACAGCTTGTGGCAGATCTTGTGTAATAGTTTCTTTTTTCTTTTACAGTTCTCCTTCTGTTGCTTCTCTGATTTTACCAGTAAAAGGGCACTCTAGTTGTAAACATAAATAGTACATCCCTATTAACACCCATTGATTATTACAATTGGTGACAATAGTCTCTCCCCCTGACCTCTAACTGAGCATTACTAGAAAATGTTGGAAATTGGGGTGCTGGTCAAGCATGCACACTGACATGCATCTGTATGGGTATCCGTTATTTCTCTAATTGTCAGAGTGACCATGCCTCCGTACAAACTCCTTATCACTTGGAATACCCCTTAAAAGCATTTGTTACATCATGCCTTAAAGAGAACATTTAAGAAATGGTGGTTTAGTTTTAAAAAGAAAAAAGTGGGCCCAGGAGGATCTGAGATAAAAAAAAAACTAACTTTACCAACCGGCTTTGTTTCAGTGCTGAGCTCTAAACCCAGGACTCCTGGACGATAACATCATGTGCACTGTTCACAAGACTCTGCAGTAGAGATGGGCGAATTGATTCTAACGAAGGGGGGGGATTTCGTTTGAATTTCGGGGAAAACTTGGGTTTTTGAACGAAGTCAAAGTTTGGGGAAATTTGCGGGGAACGAAGCATGTTTTTTAAATTAAAAGGGGCCAGCACGGGCCTTACATGGGCAAAAAAATCTGGGGGAAGAAAGGGGAATATCCTGAAAATGTGCGGGAAATAAACCCAATCAGAGCCAGCGGGTTTCGTGACTTCACCGCACTTATAGCGAGCTGGCAGCTCACACCCCTCTCCTTTGCCGTGGTGCTGGCACCCTGTACTGAGATCTCACACAAAAGAAATTAGTTTTTAACACGATTTTTGGGGGGGTTCCGCTTTTCTCGAGACTGTTTCTCTTACATTCAAATTTTTGATTTTGTGGGTTTTGGAATTGAAGTCCATGTGCGCCCCAATGCGCTGCATATACATTTTAATGCTATCTGGCGTTCTGGGAGCACATTGAAACCCAAGGGGTTGTTAAGTTGTTTTTGTTTTTGATTCAGGAAAAGAAACAGCGTTGTTAAAAAGCCCATACCATTTAAATTTTTTTTGCTGCTCATTTCTTTTGCGCTTTTTTAAACCCAAGGGTTAATTAAGCTGTTTGTGTATTGTAGTCAGTAAAAAAAACTGTTTTTTTTCAACCCAAAGACAAATTTTTTTTCCTGTTGATTCTGTGCATAATTTTAAAATTTCCAAAGGGTTTAATTAAGCGTGTTTTTTTATTGAGTCAGTAAAAAAAAACGTGTTTTGCAAGCCAAAGACAAAAATTTTTACCTTCTTTAAACAGAGTATATAATTTTGAACAAACAGTAGTCGACAAAGAGGGGCAGGCTTTACATGTGAGTGGGAGGGGGGGCAAAAAACTTTTCCGGGAGCAGGCACAGGTCGCGCACAGTGGGGGGCGTGCGCGGGGTCCTCATTGGGGCCAGAACTGCGGAGCATCAGCGGCCTTGTGTTGCCAGCAACCCGGGTTCTTGATTGGTGCTGGTCATCATTTCCCCTCCCAGATGAATTTGAAAACCCCACCCAACGTAGCCCAAACCCTTAGTTGGCATGGCCCGGGAGCAGGTCAGGGGTCCTCATTTGCCCCTCAACCGCCTCTGTCTGCCCGGTTTCCTCAGCCGGAATGTATGGGGCCTGGGCTCACGCCTTTTATACAGCGAGGATGAAAATTTGAGGAAAGGACATTAGCATTTCTTGGCGGGAAAGAAATGGGGCCAATACCCCCGCTTCTTGCAGTAGGGGGCAAAGTAGGGGATGGGAGAGTGGCCGGGAGGTAAATGTTGTGGGGGGTCACCGCTACCAAGCCCTTTTGAGGGGGGACAGCAGTAAAGATCCAGCAATAATAAATGAAAATGTACCCCGACGCATTGGGACGGGTGAAGCAGGCTCATCATCGTCGGAGAAGGGGGGTCACATGGGTCAGCAGAGGGCAGCCAGCAAGTGGGTAGTGTGGCCGTGAGTCAGCGGGGTAGCGCACGAGATGGGACCAAACGGCCATGGGGTAAAAAAAAACCCGTTTTGGTCCAAAAAAGTGGGGGCTCAGCGGGCACGGTGGTAATTCCTTTGGCCGTAAAATCAGCTATGGCGGTGTGCGTTTTCTTTGCTAAGCCCGGGGGAGCGGGGAAATATGGGATATTAAAATCTGTGGGCAGAAAGTAAAGCGGGCCAGGAGTTTAACGTTGGCACCAGGGGCCCTGCGTCAACACTTTGCATCGTCCCCACCCGGTGGCCTGGGAGAAATAGGCTCGGGATTGGGGGTCACCTGCCGCTGCAGCAACAGCGCAGCAGCCCCCAGGGCAACATGCCATTGCGCCAGTCAAGGGGCTCCACCACCTCGCAGAAGGGAGCGTTTCTTTTTTCCATCATTTGCCGGCCCAGATGCCCCTGCCCCTCATATCATGGCCCCCAGCATCTTCAACGAGGCGTTGAAAAAGAAAAAAGTATGCGCCCAAACATCCAAATGGGGCAGGGGGACTGTGCTCCTGTCCAAGTTTTTGGTATGTAGTCCATCCCTTTCCAAATGGGGGATTTTTGAACCGTTCAGAGAATTAATGCTTGTGCCACCGAGGAGGAAAGTTCCAAGCCGTAATTTTTTTTCAAAAAAGGCGTCCCGCCCTTCACAAATATGTAGACGAGGGGGGGCCAGTTTGAGCTTATCGGTTTGTTCCAAAGGGGTTCCAGCAGTGGGGAAACGTGTGGAGCTGAAAAAACTCGGTGGGGCCCCCAGTACAGTCCTTTTGGCCCAGGGGTTGAATGTGCTTCCTCCCAGCCACCCCAACAACTTGGACAGGAGATGGCGCTTTATCCTTCCGTTGTAAAATGCTGCCCCCGCGCCGTCCCCCGCCTCCTCCTCCATCACCCCATCTACCCCAAGTGTGCTCCATCAACCAATTTTGGTGGGCCCACAGGGGTGTCACCTTTTCTACACGGGGCTTGCCTGGCGGTGAAGTCACCAAAAGGGGGAACTGCTACCGCAGGCAGCAAGAAATTGTTGTGGGGGTTTTCTGGGGGAACTGCAAATGGGAATATGGTGGGACAATGGGGGAAAGGGTGTCCGCGTACACCGAGGGGGGGGGAAGGGTCCATGCGCCCTCCCTGGTGCACATGTTCAACCTGGTTGTGAAAAGGTTCCCCGAAGTCTTTCCACCCATCTCAGAAGATTCTGAAAAAGGCCCGGAAAATGTTTAGCCTTATCCCTTCCTACAAAGCCCGGAACCCCTCCTCGAGTTGCAGCAGCAGAACGGCCTCCCCAACACACGCTGATATGCGATTTTCCACCCCTTTGGAAATTTCCCGCCTGCAATGTTTGACCAACGTATGGAAAGAGAAAGGCCCTTAATATTTTTTGTTGATCCGGAGACAGGAGACTCCCCGGTTACTTCTATGTCAGCCAGTGGCAGTCATCGTGACCTGCCGTTTTTTGAGGCCTTTGAGGAGGCCACGTTATTTTTCAGTCGCCGGGACTATGGGATAAATAAAGTCATTCCACTGCTTCTGTCCTGAAAAATCTGTTGGGCAGGGGGGTGGAGACGTGGCAAACATCTGCGGCAATCAGTCCGTTGGGGACTGAACTGGAGGAGGAGGAAGAGGAGGAGGAGGGGGAGATTGGAGCACAAGCTTGTCTGGTGAAATGGTGGGTTTTTTTTACCCAGGTGACAGGAGCGGAGGAGCAGGGGGCACTGGAGGAGTAGGGGGAGATGAGGAAGACGGGGCAATGACCCGCAAGCACCCGGGAGTGTGGAGGTGGAGGAGGGAGTCCCTCGGACTTGTGAAATGGCCTCAGCATGCTTATTTGCCTGGCAAATGACAGCCGAATAGTCACCATCCGGCAGAGGCATACTTTGGCTCCCCCCCACCCCATTGGACCCTCCTCCGGCCAAAAAAGGGATCCTTTTTCCCCCGCTGCTGAGAGGGGGGACAATCAAATACTTAGAGAAAAATTCCCCGTAGTCAGTTGGGCCGCCCCGCCTAGTTTGATCGTCCTCCTCTGCGGTCCCCGACCGGGGGGGGACCTCAGCGCTCACGTACCACTGCCCCGGGCGCTGGGGGGAAAAGGGGGGGGCGTAGGGCAGTACCCAAATCATCAGCAGCAACCTAAGTTGGAGCAGTTTATGAGCAGCCTCCTTCCCCACCCAATACGGGGGGACTCGCCCTCAGCAAAGGGGGCCCGGACAACCCTGAACCAACAGGGGGGTGGGCCCACTTGGGGGCAGGGACTTGCCACCCCAGTTAGAATTCCGCGGACTACTGGGCAGCCAAACTGGATGTGTGGCCGCAATTGCCGGTTTGCAGTGGGGAAACTGTACTGCCCGCCGTATGTGGGGATCAGAGCGGGTGTTCGTGGGGGGAGCCATCTTACCCAAGAGAACCCCGCTTTTCCAGATTTCATCAGCCCCTGACGTCACCCCCAAAATTTGAGAAAAAGAGTCTGGGTTCAAACTACCTGCCTCAGCCACTATTCTGTGCCGCCCCCCGCCTGTTGCCACCCCTCTGCTGGGAGTTTTCCATCTCCCCACCACCATCTTTTCCCGGGGTGGTATTGCCACCCACCCTCCACACTTTGTCGTTGGGGCCACCCATACCTCATCTGCTGCTGCCGTACCTCCACACTCTGTCATTATGCCACTCTCTGACCTTATGCTGCGCTGTTGCCTTTTTTCCCTCCAATTTGTATTGTGCCACTCTTGCCCCAGCTTTTGTCTGCCTTGCCCTCCACCTCTGTATTGTGCCCCTCAGTGGCCTACTCCTGTTTTTGCCACCTCCAAAATGTATTGTTTTCCACTGTTGATCTCTGTGCTGCTGCTGCCGGACCTCCCCACTCTGTCATTGTGGGCCACTTTTCTGGGTATGTGCTGTGTGTTGCGCCATGCCTCCACACTTGTCATTGTGCCACTCTGCGGCTCCTGATGTTGCTGCCCCTCCCATACGGGGTGATTGTGCCACTCGTGGCCTATTCCCGTTTGTGCACCTCCACACCTGTCCTTGTGTCCTCTCTGATCTCATGCTGCTGCGCTGCTGTTGATGCCTCACCCTCCACACTGTGTATTCTGCCCCTCACTGACCTCATTTGCTGCTGTGGTGCTTTTCCCTACCTCCACACTTTTTCATTGTCCCACTCCGGGGCCTACTCCTTTTTTGCCACCTCCAGAATGTCTTTGCCCCCTGTTGACCTCAGCTGCTGCTGTGGCTGCTGCCGTGACCCCCAACTCGCATTGTTTCCATGTCCCCAAGCCCCCCAAGCCCGTGCAGTATACAGTGAAGATGGGGGCACGAGTCCCTCAGAATCATTTGCGACATGGCCCACAGCATGCTGGTTTGCTGGCTAGTGACAGCCGAATATCCCATGGGAGGAGATGATTCTGGCTCCCACCCCCTTGGGGGCCCTGTACCGGTCCAAAAAAGGGAGCCTTTTTTCCCCGTGGGTGAGAGGGAATACAAACGCAAGTACTGTAGAGAAATCCTGTGTAGTCCATTTGCTAACGTTCCGAAACCATTTTTGCCAAGGCAATTCTACCTCCATCAGCTTCTTCATTAATACCTAAAAAAGTTCCAACGCAGTTTATTATGAAGTATAAATGTGGTAGTTTGAATCCAGTTTCTGCGTGACACTAATTTGTTGAAATGCAGCGTATGGAATTGAAGGAGACCCTAACTACAAGGAATGTTTTAGGTGCGAATTTTGCATTTGGTGCCATTAGTGATGGAATTTAGTACAAAACTGGAATACTGAAGTACAAGCAAATGCTGCAAAACTGGCTTTGGATGAGCTTCTTCAGTATGAAGAATGTTAATTGTATGTCCAAATTACAGACAGGAAAAAACCGCCTCCGCCTCCTCCTTGAGCCTCGTCTGTCATATCTGTGTACCGTACCTCTTGCCTTCGTCCCTTGACCATGATCCTTGCCGGCTGTTCTGACCTTACGCTTTGTCTTGCGATTTTGTACCTCGCTACACCTCGGCTGCCACCGCAAGCATGTCACGTCAGGTGTAGCGACCTGTTAGACTCCTGACACAGCAAGTCCATCCCGCTTTGCGGTGGGCTCTGGTGAAAACCGGGACCTACTTAGATTCCGCTCCCTAGCGTGGCTATTGCCATCGTCCCCTTACTGTGCTGAGACCTGTGCAGGCTCCAGTAACCTACTACTGTGTTCTTTGACGCTATCGTAGGTTCTTAGCCCTCATTTTTTTTTTCAGCTGGCCCTGCCATGACTTTATCAGGCTACATTCCTGCTTCAGTTTTTTCGTCGGTTTTGCCCCTGTAAGCGCCCAGGGAATTTTATAGTGAAGCGATTCTAAGAGAAGCGGCTGTCATGTGCGTGTCATACTAAAACACAGCATTGTATGAAGACAAAACCCAAACTCCCTCTGCATAAATTTGAACATGACACAATGTTCTACAGCACCCTACAGGCTCTATGCAGCCAGGAAATAGCTGTTTTTTAACGCGATTCGTCGCAAATTTATTCAGGTCGAAACTAATTTTGTCGGAAAATTTGGCGAACTCGGCGAATTAAATTTTTGAGAAATTCGCCACCTACTCGCAGCCTTTTCTCAGCCCCTTAGGGGGTCTCTTCTTGTTCAAATGGCATGTGACAGCTGCGCCCTGTGATTGGCTGCAGCATTACATGGTGATGATCATGACATCATCGGTAGTTGCCCTGGAAATGGAGGTCAGCGCTGAAACGATGCCGATTGGAAACTTAAAGAGAACCTGTCACATAAGTGATGCCCCCCTTGCTTGGGACAGCACAAGCTAGTGACAGACATGCTTGTTCCAGTGCTGTGTCCCTTATTCTGTAAGATGCTGGAGTTTTCGAGTATCTAATGCTCAAGTCTGCAGTTTTCAGTGAGAAAAGAGTCCGTTTAATTCATGCCCCACCCACCTGAGGCTAGCCCCGCTCACCTCACAAGTGATTAACCTATTACTTTGAATAAGTAGAAACATGTGAATAACTGCCAGGTGGGAGGGGCTAGCTTTGGGTGGGCAGGGCTAAAAACCCTGCTCAGAATAAAAATGGGACTCTCTTCGGCGGGAAATCTCCCAAATTTTTGAACATTAAATACTGTAAAACTACAGCTTTACAAATAAGGGGACACACCTGGGAACGCATGTTTCCACTCCTGGCTGTCTAGAAAAGGGGGGGAAAATAAATGCAAACAGGCTCTTTAAAACTTTTTTTTGGAGGGGGTTTTCATCCTCTTGGAAAACCCCCTTTTTGCTTTTTAAAATTTTTAAAGAACTTTTTGGGCTTCTTCTGAACCCTGACTTCCCCATCTTGAGTAGTCCCTGCTGCTTCAAGGTCAGTGAAGTAATTTTGCAATTGAATTTTTGAGTATTTTCCAGATTTTGGATTGGGGGAAAGCAAAGTCTAATTCTCCCAGAATGCAATGGAACAAAATACAGGGCAGTATAAGAGCATAACTACATTCTTAGGGATGTGTTTGTCAACACAATGTTGACTGAATCCAAGTAGCAACTAGAATTTTTTTTAACTAAATACAGAATATCAGCAACTATGTACTAATGAAAAAAATTAATATATGTCCTAAAGACAAAAAGGACATATAGTGAACACTATTGATATGTGACCCCCATCGCTTCTGTGTTAATTCATTAAATTATTTTTTTAGTTGACATCAGAAATAACTTGTGCCTAAGGATGTTACAGGCTCTGTTTATGCAGAGCTTGGCTAAGGATTGTAATGATTTCGGTTGCATGCCATGAGAGCAGTGTCTTTTATACAGAATAAATTAGGCCCCTAGTTTAATATATAATACAAACAACAGAAGAAGATGAAAAGTGGAAATTTTACTACCGTATATCTAATGTAGAAATGATTTGCATGTTTATTTTCTTCCTCTTGCTTCTCTTCTGTCATCATCTGTTAAAGGAAAAGTCAGATTTCAGGAAATTATTAATTGTACAATAAGAAGTTATCAAGTCCTTACAGTTTTTAAAATTTTTCTCGGCTTGGGGTTTTTTTAAAGGGGAACCCTTTTGAATTTTTGCTTTTTGGGAGGTTAATAAAATCTCCCCCAAAAGTTAAAAGTGTAAGGTTTCCCCAAAAATTTGGGACAAAAAAAAATAAAAAAAAAAAAATTTTTACATTACATTTTTATTTTTTTTTTACCTGAGAGACCTAAATTTCCAAATTGGGAAATTTTGGTTAAAAAAGCAACAGTTTAGGTTTTCTGGCCCCCATTTTATTTTTGGCGGGGGGGTTCCCCCCAAAAAAGACTCAATCGGGAAATACGGTATTTTGGTAGGGGTTGCCCCCAAAACAGGCAAAAGGGTTTAGCTGGCATGGGGGGGGGGTTCCGACCCCAGATGGGATGTGTGCTGAGATTTCCTTTGAGGACTTAATTTTAATTGTTTTTTGTTTCGGGAGGGGGAAATTTAGGTTTTTAGTTTGTGCACCAGGGGTGGAGCTGGAGTAATGGGGGCTTTTCAGGTGGTTTGTTTGGGGGGAAAGCCCCACATTTAAATTTGCAGAAGTAGAGATAGAGTCCCAAAGGGTCAGATGTTCTCAAAAAATTATCCCTTTGGGGGGGGCCCCAAAGGGTCCTTTTAAATTAGATTAAAAAAATCACAACCCAAACCCTTCCCAATTTTCATGGGGTTGTATGAGCCTTCAGTGTGAAAGGGGCAATTTTGGGGGGTTTAAATTGGGATGTTTTCGGGGTTGTTTTTTTTTGAAAAGGGAAATTTACCATCAATTTTTTTCTTTTTCAAAATTTTGGAAGCAATTACCTACTTTTGGTTTTTGTTTTTTTTTTTTTTATATAATTTAAAAAACAATTCCCCTATGTGACCCTCCTGTAAATTTCCCCTCTTTTGGACTCTGATAGCAAAGAGTGAGAAGATTGTTTGAGGGTCCTTCTTTCGGGTTTTGGTTATAATCCTGCGAGTGAAAATTTATCAGAAAAGAAAAAAAACTTTTAAAGAAACCCTTTTTTTAAACGTGCAAAAAAAGTTTACCCTTTTTTTCCCTTCTGTATTTTTGTTTGTGTAAACCGAGCCCCGGGGTTTGGTTTCCTAAATCCCAGCGAAGTCACAGACAAAAAAAAACTCCCAACAACAGTTTCAAAAATAGTAATGGTTTATTTCAAACCCTTTTTAGGGGGTATGGAAAACAAATCCCCCAAACACTTGTGTCCCAAAATTTTGTGCCCCAAAGGCCTTTGTCCTGAAACAGCCCCAGGAGTTTGTTTTCCTCGGGGATGAAACAATAAAATTTTTTTTTACCCAGGGGGTTTGGAAAAGGGCGGGGAAACCACCCTCTACCTTTTTAAGCCCAACAAAGACGGGGAAAAAAAGTTGGTGGTGCGTTCAAATTTTGCTCGCAGTGCAGACTCAGCAGCTTACAACTTAACCAAAATCTCCCGGGCTTTTTTCCCGATATATACTTTTGAGCTTGCACATTTTGGGATCCCCGCTTTGGGGTTTTTTCGGGCAAGAGGACAGGGGCAGAAGTAAGGTAAAACGGTCCCCTTGGCTCCGTGGATTTATTTTTTATGCAGAACAAAACGGGGGGGCAACCTTTTGCAAAAGCAAAACATAAAAAAGAAATTAGCTCGTCTAAAGCGCTTACAAAACGGGTGTATTTCCCTTTCCTTTTATACCTTTTTGGGCGCCCGGGACAACTTTGGTTTTCCCCCTTTTTGAACCTTTTTCCGGGCCCGGAAGGTAGACGTGAAGGATACAGCCGACGCCCAGTCAGTTACTTTGCAAGCCTTTTTTTAAAGCCAAAGGGAAAAACCCGGAGTGGAGCCATGGGGAGTAAGCACCCACCTGGCTCTATGCTTACTCCCAATGAAAGGCCGACCAGGAATGGCTGGAAAGCCGTACTAACGGATTAAACATAGTGTCGACGTTTGTACTGTCGACATCTATTTATCAACGGCCTTTCACTCCACCAAGGCCCCTTATCTTGTGGCATGCATCCTGGACTCCCTAGACATATGTCCAGAACCTGGCTGGGATATATACTCCCTTGTAGACCTTCCCAGCTGCGGTCTTACAATACATATAACACAGATTCTCTCACGGGCGGACCGGTTGCATAAATACCAGTGGTCTAGCAAGCCCTCTACAAAGTCCCTAATCAGGAAACGTACTTGGATTAACACTTATGGCCTGAAAAAAAAAACAGTCCTTACTAGGCTAACTACAGGCCTGCACACAGTCCCAGGTTCGTTGGTGTGCATGCATGTGACATAGGTGTACCTGTGATGGCCGGCAGTTGTTGCTCTGAGGTGAAGATCCCTGCTGATGGAGCCGATATCTCACATGTAGTTGCTCCTCTCAGTCTCTGAGGTTTTTCTTCTGTCCCAGAGCTTTCTTTGGCAACAACATCAGTGTAAACAGGCACATCTCTCTCTCTCTCTCTCTCTCTCTCTCTCTCTCTCTCTCCCTCTTCTCCCTCTCCCTCTCTCCCTCTTCCTCTCCCTCTCTCTCCTTTCTCTCCCCCCCTCCCCCCTCTCCCCTTTCCCCCTCCCCCTCTCCTCACAGTTCAGGGCCTAATAGTTTCAGGGAAATCTGAGTCAATCCTCGCCCAGCGTCTATTCTCTCCTGCTCTCTCTGTGTCTTCTCCTGCTGTAGTTTAAAATGGATGCTTCGGCCTTGTTACAGTTATCTCTCATTTGCATACACCAGAAACTGGAAACAGTGGCATCTTGTGGCCAAACAGCAGAATCCAACAGAATACTTTATAATGTTAAAATACACATATGATTTTACTGAGTAAACACAGTGAGGCTGGTCCACTATCCCACAGCTGGACATTGCTTAATGACCTTGTGGTCTCGTTTAATACTATCTATTCCTGTGGAGAGAACAATAGAGAAATCATTTAGTCATTACCTACTATCTGTAATGAGACTATGTTGAGATAAGTAGTAGCTGAAGTAAAGTGAGATTAACTGTCCTTCCATTCACAAGTGTAATCTCACACCTAGAGAGGGATAATATTTTATATGTAATTTTATTGCATAGGTGTCATGATCATGCCAGAAAGAACCCCAGCTTTGAGTTCTGGTGCGGCCCGGCCCTTGGAGTAAGCCGTGGT